>CABFOQ010032682.1:6560-27253 GCA_900660455.1 Gephyroberyx darwinii
TGTGTGTGTGTGTGTGTGTGTGTGTGTGTGTGTGTGTGTGTGTGTGTGTGTGTGTGTGTGTGTGTATCTACCTCCTGTCTGTCTCTCAAGCTCTCAAGGATTTGCTGTTTCAGCAGGGAAGGAATCAGTGCTGTGCCTTTGCCATGCAGGAAAGTCAGCGTAAGGAAATTCCTGAGCTTCACTGTGGCAATCAGGCAGTTAAGGACCTGCCACTGAAAATGGAGCTGTATGTCACTCACTTTCATGGCTTATTCACACAAGCACAACTGCTCTGGCATAAAAAGAAGCATTCTCATTCCCTCATCCCAACAACCCATTAAATTGCCCTTACTTGAAATAGGGTGGACCAGATGTAATTAAGTGTCTTACAACAACTGAACGTGCTACATCTGTACGCCTACCTTTCACAGGAGGAACACCCTTGCCTCTGTGGTCATTTGTTGCAGGTACAGGCTATACTCAGTAAACAATTAATTAACTAGCATGACCGCAGTAGGCTTATACTCTATCAGAATTAGATATTATTTGTCTAGTACGAACAGTACCAACAAATGAATTGTTTTCATTATGCATGGGATTTCGTAGGACTTCCTGTACGGTAGGTGGCAGTAACGTCCTTGTGTTATGAATTTATGTTATGTCTTTTTGAACGCGAGGAAAAACCTGTCATGGCTAAAAGAGAGCCTCTATTCGTCCCGATTTCTCTCGCGTGATTTTGCACATTATAGTCAAATAGTTCACATTTTATATAAAGTAGCCACCTATGCATTTAAGAAAAAACATGTTCAATACACGAACTTGTTTGTACAAAAAAACTTAGAGAAGCTATTCTGGCCGGGTCTAGCGGCTGAATCCTTGCTCTTGACAATACAACTCTGGGCGGTACTGCTGCCTTCAGGTGCTCCTCGTAAGCTAGTGCTTCCGTGGTCGAAAGCCGCAAAAACGTCTTGTATTTAAGCATTTGGTCGGACATTGATAACAAAAACTAACCCTGTAGCTAACAAGTTTTGATAGCTGTTGTTTGCATCGAGCTACCTTGTGTTGCAGCGGCAGAACGTAGAGGGTAAAATGGGGCTTGAAAATGCTGTTTTTAATCATTTCCAGCTAAATTAGTTGTATATGCGGGGCTAAAACGGCTGCATGCAGCCATGCAATTCCAGCCTTCCATGAAATCACGACACTTTTGATAGTCCATGGAGGCGCCACATGACGTCACGTTGACAAAACGCCGATCATAACTAGAGAATTCCACTGCCGCAAACTCTAGGTCGCTTGTCGTAAAACCGAACTGCAACAATGTTGTCACAGGAGTGAACTGCCATTGGCGTTTAAACCGTTGTCGATTTCACCTTTTTAAATGTGTGTTAATGGTGCTGGCTGTAACTGGACTGAAGCCGGTGTACGTCACAAAATGGGGGTTGTCTTTAGTCTTTTGGGAGCCAGAAAATGAGTTGATATCCACTAAAACAAGCGTGCAGAATGGCAACATATAACGCAGAAGGTAAGGAACTATAGCCCTGAAACTATAAGGCAAAACCGTTGACCTCAGAGTGTTGATTTCCCACTTCAGGTTACCCATAATCCAGCAAGTCGGTTGATAATATCATTGCTTTTTTCACGTGATGCATGGAAACTTACCTCATATACAAAGCAACACCATACAAGTTCATTTTGAAATCATGGGGTGTTGTTTTCTGTCTCTCTCTGCCTTCTTATTACTGCAGGACATTCTGTAGTGGTGGAGGTTAGCCCAGATATCCACATTTGTGGTTTCTGCAAGCGGCAGTACAATAATTTTGAAGTCTTTCGAGCCCACAAGCAAAATGGCTGTTCCATACCCACCTCTGACACATCAGCCACCACTGCAACACCCACTCTTACAGGTAAAACAATACTAGGTAATATATATACTATAGTTTTCCTTTCACAGATTCATCTGCAAACAGTAGATCTTCTTCTCTCTTTTAACTGAAAGGCCTGAAAAAGCCCAGAGTCAAGCAAATCTATTTCAAATTATCCTTGTTGGTGGAGGATGAAGTGCCTGCAGTCAAAACCCTCCTGTTCTTTTCTGTTCAGATTCCAGCACGGAGTTTGTTTTTGAGGAAACCTACCAGACCTGTGTTATGAGAGGTGTCAAAAAGATCCTGACCAAAGCACAGAAAACACCTTCCAAAAAATTAAAACCTGCCCTGACTTCAAAGAGGCACAGCTGCTGTTTCTCAGGTTGGTGCCGCTTGCTGTTTATGACTGTAACACATTCCTTCCTTTCAGCTGCCAAGCAGGGAGGAACTGTACTTCCTGCCAGTCAGTTGCAGACCATTAGGTTTTATTTATTTGACAGACTTTTAGATTACCTTTCCACAAGTACAGAGGCTTCGCAGTTCACACACCTAGTAAAAACACCATTTCTCCTCATCTGCAGGTTGCACTTTTAAGACGCAGTATGGCCAAAAAGATATGGAGCGGCATCTCAAAACCCATACTGGTATGTAAATGCCTCCCAGGTGCATTTCTCTGTCCCTTCAGCACTAATATCAGATATTGACAAACACTGTTGTCTTTCCATCTGCCGTGCGTACAGGTGAGAAGCCGTTTGAATGCGAGCTGTGCCACAAGCGCTTCAGTCGGCGGGACAAGCTCAACATGCACAGCCGCTCACACACAGGCGAGAAGCCGCACAAGTGTAAACACTGTCCCTATGCAGCAGCAGACAGCAGCAGTTTGAAGAAGCACCTCCGCATCCACTATGATGAACGGCCCTTTAAATGCCAGATTTGTCCTTACGCCAGCCGCAACTCTAGCCAGCTCACCGTGCACCTCCGCTCTCACACTGGTTGGTAGTTAAAAATCCCATGTGACTCGGCGCTTTGTAAAGAGAGTTCAAGTGAAATCAGCCGCTGTTGGCTGATGTTCTGTAGATTGCATTGAAAATCCCTTTCATTAATAGCATTTGATTTATTTCACTTGTTCCCCTAGGAGACGCACCTTTCCAGTGCCAACAGTGTGATGCAAAGTTTAAGATCAACTCGGACCTGAAGAGGCACATTCGGATTCACTCGGGCGAGAAGCCCTACAAGTGTGACTTCTGTGAGTACCGTTGTGCTATGAAAGGCAACCTGAAGTCTCACATTCAGATCAAACACGGCACTGAGAACTCCTTCCACTGCCCGCATTGTGATTTCCAGTGTGCCAATAAAACTGCTCTGCGGCAACACTCCCGAGAACACCAACCCACTCAGCCCATTCAGTGTTCAAAGTGCACTTACTCCTGCTCCAGCAAGGGGGCGCTCAAGGTCCATGATAGGATCCATTCAGAGGAGCGGCCCTTTAAATGTGACTTCTGCAACTTTGCCTCCAAACAGCGCAGTAACCTTGTCATCCACAAAAAGAAGTGCCACTCGGATAAGCCCGAGAAAGGCACCGGCACAAAAGGTGGCAGGGGTGGAGGGAAAGGCGGAGGAGGGGACTCTCCCAAGCCTGTCAGCTCACGGTATCGGGCCAAACTGGATGCGGCGCGAGCCTTCCGCTGTGACTCGTGTGATGCCTCCTTTGTGAGGGAGGACTCGCTGCGGAGCCACAGGAAGCAACACAGAGCCACCCAGAATGCATTACAGCTCCAGCTCTCCGCCCAGCCCAGTGCAATCAACTTGGACCCTGTCACACTCACGCAGAGTAACACCCAGCTTGAGGTCCCGGTCTCCTCTGACCCCCTGGCTCCTTACAGCAACGCGCAGCTCAAAATCATCGTATCCCACCCTCTCGGCCAGGAGAACTCCTTAATGCAGGCTGGCCATCAAAATAAGGCCAACATGGTTCTGCTAAGCCCGGATAACCAAGACATGGTGGTCAACTCCATGATCCAACAGGTCAACCTGCTGGCTCCTATGCAATCCCTTGGGTCCTCCCAGACCGCAGAGGGTACCCTTGAACCCCAGACTGTCCTCCTGACGCAGCTCGGCCCCGAAGATAACAACAACCCACTCCACCAGGCGCTGCTCCAGACAGCCATCACTTCTCAGGACTCCAGCAGCGGCACACAGACCTTCATCACCGCCTGCTCTGACCTAGAGGGCCTCAATGCCTTGATCCAGGAAGGCGGCACTGAGGTTACAGTGGTGACCGAAGGAAACGGACCCATGGCGTGTGGTCCATCGGACATGTCCAAGCAGGTAGGGACGGTTGCCACCGAGGACAGTGCCTTACCCTGCGAGGACAGTGGTTTACTGGTGCCGAACCTCAGCCTTGGCAGCCAGGGTGTGGTCATCCACAGCCTTCCCCTGATTGTGTCCACCCAGCCACAGCAGAACACAATGGGACAGCTCTCCCCTCACACCCTCTACTCAGACTCACACACCCTGGAAGGCATCCCACAATGACTCGGGGGCTCAGTGTCTTTTCCTGACAACGGAAACTGAAAATGAAAAACCTGCGGGCTGTGGCCCTTAGCTATATACCATGTATAGCTGCGTTATAAGCTATTTCTTTGCCAGTATGAACTCTTAGGCCTGAACATTGTGTCTGTGCAGGCCATAACAACTCTAACAGCAGCTTCAGATACTCATCAATAAACCTTCTTGTCATGTCTTTGGAGGCATAATTGTTTTAGATTTTAGAATAAAGAGTGGTTATCGCTTTTTGAGGAACTTTGAAGGGCAAATAAAATTCATCATGACATGGACTATATTGACACAGATTCATGCAAATCATTTTTGGCTTCAAAACTAAAATATAATTTATTTTCAGCCACATCTGGATATTGTGAAGTATAAATGAATGGATGAAGTCTGGAACAAGCAGAGAGAATATTTCCTAATAAATTCCTGGTTTAGTTGTCTTCCCCTCTTACCCAGTGTGTGGAATAAGTTCTCCAATTTGTCCATAGGGTGGCAGTAGAGCAACACGGGGCAGCAGGGTTTGCTTTCTGTAGTATTTCAGCCCTCAGTTATTGATAAATGTATGTTGATAACATTTTTGGAAATGAGTATTTCCCACTGCAATTAGTCGTGCTCAATCTGAATCTAGAAAGTAGATGTCATTCGTTGAAAACATTGGACTACATGTCGAGGTCTTCTAAAAGCCTAGTTTGTCTCCCCAATAGATTTTTCAATGAAGTGCTTGTTTAGCTTGTTGCCATCTATTATTCTGGCCATTTTTACGCTCAGACTTCAGCTCTTAGTATTTGCAAGAAAGTGAATGCTGCACCTGAATAGGAGTCTCCTAGGAACAGTTGACCATTGATTTTTTTTTTTTTTTCATCGCTAATAGCTTTAGTGCCTCAGACCACTGCTTTTTCTGGCTCAGCATGACCACGAACTAAAATGAAATTGTTTTGATGACTGACATTCTGCCAGCAGTGAGTTCAACTAAGAGTCATTGTTTGATCTGTTTTGATTTGGATGCCACTTTTATGGCAGTGTTTGGGTTTTATAAAGGGGAAACTATCTTCTGCTGGAAAAAGCAGTATGATTCAGAGAATATGAAGTTCCAACACCTTCAGTCAAATGCATTTAAGATATCTGGACTATTCAGTTGGATCACAAAATATTTTTAATCAAGGGTCCCTTTTTTTGTGCTGCTATATCCCTTAATTGCCTGTGAGTGTCAGTAAAATCCAAATTTTAACCATTCTCCATACCAAATGCTTCATAGATGAAAAATATGTGCCATTTATCACCAATAATATTTAAATCCTCAATCCAGGATCATTTTGAGGACATCGGTTATGGATTCTTTAAGCAGTGGTCCAACTTTCAGATCATCACTGTAACTCAAAATACAGGTCACAGACAAATCATTTACAGTTTCAAAACAGGAGCTCAGCTGTGTCATGTTTTCAATCAATTTTAGAGTGAAAAATGTCACCAATCCATAGATAACACCAGGCTATACTCTGATTCCGGATTGGCCCTTTTTAAGGTGGTATTGATGGATTGGGATAAATGATCAGCCTGCACTGTCAAGCAACTGATCTCGGTCCACATTATGTTATAATCACAGTAATTATCAGTGGTGTCAGTGATCTCATTTGGGACGCTGGGCGTGTAATTTCATGACCGGAGTCTGTTCTTCTGAAATTCCGTTACGTATTAAGATGAGCATTATGTGAGAAAGGCAAGAAGTGCTCTCCGGTGCATCTCTTTGATCTATTATCTCGCAGACTTCCAGGCCCTAATCCCAAGCACCCTTGAGGAGGAGGGCCCATTTTTCCCCTCCCCTCTCCCATTCTGTGACATTATGGCTGGGTTAAGTGCTTTCTCTACAGGCTACAACAAATAAGTTCTCCCTCTTAAGAGTTTGTTTGGAGGGAGAGCTTCAACTGTTACATGTTGAAACGTTGAAACGTTGCTACCATGCACTGATTAATAATTGAATTTGAGCACGTTTGATGGCTTTTGGGTTAAATAATGAATGAATGCTGCTGTGTCATGAACACATTAGTTGATTTGTCTGTAAAAACCTGGTTCTATCACGAAACCCTCAAGTTCTGCGTTGGATGAAGCTGCACTGCTGTGAGAGCTTTGCCAGAAAGGTAGCAGGAATTTTAAAAGGACCCCTTGATACTGTATGGCACTTCTCAGTTCCTTCCTTCCTGTGTTCGGCCTTTGAATGGGGTCATAAATGTCTCCCCAAAAAAGCAATTTCCACTCAGCTGCTTAAAGAAATCGTAAGTTGTGATGCATTCCTTCTAGACATAAACCCAGAGAGGACCATGGTGGAGGGAGAATGACCACAACTGGACTACACATGAACAGTAGCAAAAGGTACTTTGAATAGTGTGAAAATGACGAAGAGCTGTAAAATAAAATGTAATGAATATAGTATTATGGGTCATTTCTCTCATCAGAGATGGTTATAAATCGTTCAGGCAGTCTTTGACTCCAAAGCAAAGAGTTTTTTTCCCTGACACCATCCAGGTACAATCTGTCACATTCTCTCTTGGTTTGTGCTGGATTAACAATACATTTCTGACCTTTGTTTTGTTTGCACACAATTTGCTATCCCATCATCCCAGGCATTGAATGCCCTAATGAAATTAACTGGTTGGTCCAGTATTGATATGGATTTGTTTTCCAATGCAAGCATCTTTTCACTCTGACACTATTGACATTTTAAGTGAGTTTTGATTTTTTAGGACACTGAAGGCTTTTATCTTGCTCTCCGTTCAATTCCTATTTGTCTGTGATAGAAAACTGAAGATAGAGTCCTTTTACAGCCAAGTTGCAAAAAAAAAAAGACACATTAATTTGCCTTTCTGAATGCATTGTGATTATTTGCGAAGACATTAAGTTATTACAGCGTCTAACAGTGGAATCAATAATATTACTTAATTTAAAACTTCAGGTCAAATTCTGGTTTATAACATTACTACACCCTGATAACTTCTGTTGGTATGTTTTCATATTACATTTACATTCTGCTCTTAAATAATGGGCCTAATTGATGAAAGTGATTTCCTGTTTAAAACCATACATTATGTTAATCTATGTATTATACACATTACTTGTTGCTTGCTAATCAATCAAGTGGAAATTTTTCACACCGTTTTGACCTGAAAGTATTGTCACCTACTTTGTGATATTCATTTGACATCTGAGTGTTGAGGGTGTTGTTTTTGCCTTTTTGTCTATCTTGGGTTGTCAGGAAGCATTACCCTGACAGGCTCTTTTGTTGTTGTTTCTTTAAGATTGAAAGCAGCCGTTTAAAACCAGTCCTCAGGGGGCAGAAAAATAAGTATGATTTTGAACCAATGGGCAAGGCCGGAGTGAGCTGGCCAAAGCCCATAAAAGTCCTTTAATGGACAAAGGAATGCTACAGTATCTCCTGCTTTTAAACACAGAAGCACCGGCCCTCATAACAATGTCCTGTATAACGATGCGGTTTCACCATTTAGAAATGACTGCTGAATGTGATCTTGTGAATGCAAATATCCAGCTATCGGCCTTTGTGATTCAGTAACAAAGACATTGAGCCGTCGTTTGATGGTCCTGTTTCTGTGCCACTAACTCTAAACAAATGAATGTTTGCATGTTTTCGACCGTGCGCGGGGTGCCACGTATGGGAGAAGGAACAATCGCTCAATTGTTCTTCTTTTATTCCATGTTTGTGAGACATAACTTGAGTCTGTGCTATCAGTTCTGCTCTCAAGCTCCACAGAGATACAGGTTTTGTTTTTTATGCACGGTTTTGTGACAGCCTCATGATCATTCTCACATGTCAGCATGTTGCTTTGTGTTTTCTCTGTCCGCATTCTCATGGTTTGCAGGAACAGGACAGTCAGTTTTGTGTGGTTCAACATTTGTTTTCATTGCGGCTCTGTGATTTACAAAGAGTGATTAGGTTGTCCTCATGCACTCAGTATTTCCAATTGGCCTCATGAAGACCGGAAGCGGAAGGCTGATAATAACAATGCAGATAAATGGTGTTTGATAGGATTGCATTGTCCATTTGCCTTTGTGATAAAGGTATACTAGTTGTTTTTTTGTTTCATTTTAGTAGCACTCAAAATTCTCACTATTGGTAAAGAAGTGTCAGCGCCTGATGGGTTTCACATTAAACACTTAAATTTTTATATAATTATTTTGAGATATGTCAGTCAGTAGCCGATGTAACAAACCTATTTACAATTTTAGAAATCCTCCTGGTTTCAGCAGATGGCTATGAGCAAGCACAATATTTTCTTTGTTCACACATGCCTTATCCTAAGAAAACAAACATGATGGAAATCTGATCTTTACACATACAGGCCATTGTTGTGTGTGCGTGTGTGTGTGTGAGTGTGTGCGAACGTGCGTGCACATGAATGTGTGTGTATGTGCTTGAGTCTGTGTTTACCCTGCCTGCTTTCAATGCACTTAATGCACACTCATGCTGCTGCTGAATGCATTCTTATGCAGTCTGAAAGAAAGGCCAGGGTGGACTTGAGGCAATTAGAAAAGCGGTGTGAGTAATGTCTTTTTGAATGAACATGAAATTCAAAACAACAGTGCATCAGCGTCTTTTATTGTGTATATTTTTTCTGAGCACCTTAGTGAGTCCATGGGAAGAATCTTTTGTTTCCGGGTGTGGAGAAACACTTGGACCACCTACTGACTTTTTGAGACCCTTCTCATCATATTTGTTTCTAGTGAATCTCAAATCACAGAGGGACAGAGAGCTGAAGAGATCATTTTCTCACAGAAATGGTTCAGATTTTTGTTTTGTCTTCATAATTGCAGTGCTTCTGGTTCATCAGGGTGGCCTGACATACTTTCAGTGTCTCTCCTCCCCGTGTCCCCGCTCTCTTTACCCTCCATCACGGGTGGCGTTTCACTACACTGAGGGTCTCTCTCAATGACCCAGGAAACGTTCTTGTTTTCATTTTGATACAGCACGGTGTTTGTCTGGAATGGTGAGGCAGAGTGGAGTGGTGATGGGGCAGAGAGAAGATAAGATTATGGTTGTGCTTTTTTTTAAGTACTATTATTTCCTTCCATGGCCATCCATTTTTCAAATTCCAGAAATCAGGTTTTCCTTGTGTCACCGTAATGTCCACCCAACCCCATGATTTAAGTCATAGCCTGTCCATATTTGCAGTTTGTTTGACCCCATAAGGGCACGAACCCTGGCTGATCCTTCATCTGAGGACAAAGCTTATGTTTGCAGTGACATCATAAATGCCTGTGTAGAGAAAACAATGGCTGATGAATTCAGTGGGAGTTGGGCACAGTGGACAGCAGACACAGAGAGAGAGACGTGGCCCGAAACCTCCAGTGTCATGGAAAGTTTCAAGACAAGAACCCACACCTTGACCAAACACACACAGAGAGCTCCCAAAATAAAGGGCTGGGCTCAAATTGCTGCAGAGACAGTGACAGGAAGTGGATGACCTGTTCAGTTCTGAATTATATTAACTACATCCACCCAGTGAAATGCTGGGTTCATCGGGTTATATCACTAAATGTTTATATGAAGTTGTGTGAGCCTTAGAGACAGTGAGAGGGGGGGTCTGCTCCTTGGGGAAAAGAAAGATGCTTTGTTTTTATAGGCTGGCTGGAATGTGTTGAGGACTGTGGACATCTGCTTTATTAGCATATGTGATTCCACCCCCAGCTATGAATCCGCTGGTGGTCTGATTATGTTTCATACTGTTACTGACGTCTGTAAGCTCAGAGCGTCGGCGATTGGTCTGAAAATCCTGCATAGTTTAACGAACGGATGCTAGTTTCTAATCACATCGGTCATCTTTAAAAGTTTTAATTTCTGTAACGACGTTTGCAAAAAAAAAGAAGCTGCAGACTTTGTGAAGTTGCATGTTTTTGTTTGCAAGAAGTTTCAGCGTCACAATGTGATTGACGACGGTGGTTTGGGTGCCGTTCTCCTGTAGCTTATTGGTGTGAAAATTCCTCAGAAGCAGTCTCAAGAGTCATTCTCAGGTCATTACAAATGCATACCACCCATGCACACGTACTGGCTCACGGATTACCATTCTCTTTGTTAAGGTAATAACATTATCGGGCCTTTTTTAAATCCAGTAGGGGGGTATGTATGTATGAATGTAGAAACACTTCAGCTTTTTTTTTTTTAGTATAGTTAGTATTCTTTGTGGACAATCAAAGTTTTTTTTTTATTAAATGTGAACATATGCTTTTAAAATGCTTAAAAAAAATTTAAAAAAGCTGTGATGTTTTTAGAAAAACCCTCTAGTATCGAGCCGATTGGAGTTGACTCTCAACACGTCGCTTTGGGGTGTTTCCTGTTAGCACAGCTTCATGTCAGATAATGAATTAGCTTATGAAGGATGCACCATTTCTCAAAAGCTCCGAGTGATAAAGATCACATGGAAGGATCCCCTTGGACATCTATTAAATAGAGCTGGCCAGTGTAACCCAACACCTACTGGGGAATGCACTCAATCATTCCTATTGTTTCTGGTCACATACAGTTCCTTTATGTTAGATAAGTATGCCCTGGCCACAGAGATAACAACAATGCTTTAAAAGCATGGATGAGACGTCCAGTGTCAACACCTCAGTTTGTAGGATTCCCACCCAGATTAATGTGCTAGCTCAACTTAGTCACAGGCAGAGTGGTCACCTAAATGGAGGAAAATGAAAAACTAACCTGTTTACATTCTGGGTATGAGCCCTTTTTTGGACAAAAAGTTACATTAGTACTTCATATTGTTGCATTACACCTGGATCTCTCCAATAGTCAACGTATTGTTTCCAGCATCCGTTTATCCTTGGCTAATACTCAGACTATTAGTCAAGGATGTAATGAGTCAGTACTATGGTGCAACACAAGTCAGCAATTTGATGAGGGCAGCTTCTGAATGGGCAGCATAAATATTATGGCATGGGGGATGTGAGTCAGGACATAGAGAATCCAGTGCATTGGTCCATTACTTGAGTTGAAAGGAAAGAGAGGAAGTTTGTAGAAGATTTGTCACAGGAAGATTTCTCTCTTTTGGGAAGGGGGTGTGGTCTATGTACAACTCAGGAATGTGAAAATTAATCTCAGAGAGACCTGGCTGTTGGGAGGTGGGTTTTTCATAGATAACTCTAGTTGATCATCAGATTCTGTCAAATGGTTCAACTAATCATGACTGATTGAATGGTTTAACTTTAATATTAAGTCCTGTCTTATTTTGGCTTCAGATGGAGTTTCCAAGGTTTGTTTAACGTTTCAAAAGTATTTCATCTCCCAATCACAAAGCATGCAAATAAATGACACACGGACAACCATCCTTGCCAATACCATCATGATTATGATTTAAAACCGTCATACAACATCATACCTGAAAATATCTGCTGTTGAAAACATTTATTATGCCACATCTAATCCCAGAGCAACAGGTATACCATAATCTGGCTCTGACACAATTATTTTGTGTCTGTGCATTGTATCGTGGCCTCTGCTATCATCCTGCTATCATCCTTAATATGCTCTAGCTAGTTCAGAATGCTTCATTATACCAATCCCAGTGTTTTACCTACATCTACATTCCTGCAAAAAGCTGATCTGAGGCAGTTGTCGTACTCAGACACTCATCAATGGTGGTGGGAGGCTGATATATCCATCTGCGCCTGTGAAGGGGCGCTAATCCTTGACAACTGTGCCCCTCTGGCACCATATCCGTTGCACTGCTGGTTGCGTGATACAATGGGCTCCCCTCCTTTGTCCTTGAAATTGTTTTAATTAGCCCCTCAGCGGGGGTGGGGTTGCAAACATAAGACTGCCTCAATAGGATCGTCAAAATCACAGGAGCATGATACTGCAGGCTTGGAGATGGGAGACGCGTGTTTCAACCAGAGGATGGTCCGCAGTCGCAAAACAGTAAAATAGATCCACAATCAGTGCAGCCATTTAAAAAATGTCGAATGATTTGGACCAACCTTAGATAAACATCTCCTCTACAAACCTTAGGAATGCAGTGTTCAAATAAATGTTCAAATATTATTTCATGTCATTATAAGAAAATAATTATCCTGAGCTTCTTGACCAGCTTGGTAGGGGATATGTAGTGCTGTTGTGGTGGAACTGAACCCCCACCAGCAAGGAATGACATGGGAAATTCATCACTGACATATCTGTCATTACACATATAACTAAACAATGAGTCCAAAAAACTCCTTTGCCCTCATCAGTCACTTGCAGCACCGATTGCAAAACTTTGAAACCTGTTATACTTGCTGGCCCATTCTTCTTCACTAAACAAATGTGACTCATCTCTTTGCTGTTCATGTCTTGTTGAACTCAAATGCCATGGGTAAGGCCAGAGTTTAGACCATACTGAAAGACCGGACTGAGAGTATTGAGTTGAGATGAGTGTGTGTGTGTGTGTGTGAGTGTGTGTGTGAAGAAAAGAACGCACACCCTATGGTAAAGTGCTGACTAACGGAAAATAAACTATGAAAAAGTAAATGAAAGTCGCACATTACTCTCTCCTTGCAGTGATTCAATAAGTTGAAATACCACCAACGCTTCAGACATCCTGATAAAGGCTGGTGGTATGATGATGACCGTTGGTGGTATTTCAACTTATTAAATCACTGAAAGGAGAGAACCGTGTGCATGTGTGTGAACATGCATGTGTGTTGGTAGATAAGCCATAGCTGCTTGTCTCTCCACCAAAACTCTAGCATGGACACTCAGACCTCCCACCAGCCAGCCAGCCCTGCCAACAAGAGGTGACAAGAAGCCAAGCCGCTACGTGATCCAAGAGGATCATGTGACCAATAAAATGCCACCCTAATCCAATATCCATGTTGCTGTGTCGGTCCTTTTCCAAACTCCAGCCAGGGAATCTTTGTGGAATACCACACAGATTCAAGATGTCTTCTCTGTAAGGGGAAACAACTATATTTTAGAACAACGTGTGTTAAATAGCCAAACTATAACTCACTATGGATAAGCCATGGAGAAAAAAAACTTAGTTTGGCCTGTTATGTAGATGCCCCCACCCCCTTCCAAATTCAGCTCTCCCAAGTCAAATACACCCATCCCCCTCATGTTCTCCCTGCCCCATGGGAGGAGGGGTGGTAGAGAGAGATCCCAAACCATCTGAATCCCTTTTAACTAAGTGGCCAGAGAGGAGTAAGGGCAATTATTCCACCATGATGCATTCCTTTTCAAAAGAGGATACCATCACTGCGCAACACATGGAATGCAAGCTGTGTTATGGTCACTCAAGGCATGCCTTCATCCTCATACTGCTCACAGAGATCAAAACAGGTGCTCACAATGGCGTGATATACGACAGCGCTGTGTGCACAGTAGGAAACGAACGAAAGAAGGGAAAAAGTTACTTACATATGAAACAAAAGATTATTTACACATACACTAGAGACTCATTTATCTGAAGCCCAGTTGGAGCCCAGTTGGAAGGAGTTGTTCGGGAGAATGACATGTTCAAAATACTGACAAAATCTGAAAAGAAGAAATCTAATTTGGCATTTAAAATGATTCCTGCTGCATGTGTCAATGAATCCACAAAGAAATTGTACATAGTCAGAATGTATTATTCATAATATATACAATACATAGTCATTCAGCAGACGTGCGTTTGGGTATTTTCCACTAATAGTTGACCACAAGCTGTATTACTCTTCAGCAAAAGCAAATCTGTGCTCCCTTGTCAGGATATTCCTTCATGTTTTAACGATTTGCCTATTTGCCATTTATGTTATTAGTCAGTTTCCTGGCAGTATAAACACAGACTTAATGATGAAAAATACAGCTGTGAGACGTTTGAATAGAGAAGCCTACAATTAACAAAGATTAATAACAGTGTGCTGTGATGAAGCCCCTCCTCATACTGGCTCCCTCAGGCAAAGTTCTGCTAGAAAAAAAAGTGTTTGTTTGTTTTCGCCCTTCATAGTCTTGCTGATTATAAGAAACTGGAGCCGTCGCATTCTTCTCTGCATGGCATCTGAGAGAGGGGGGGGGGGTTCCATCACCTTTCATCATCAGTTCATTGAAAATGGAACCAAAGAAGGAATCAAGACTTTGGCTGGCACTCTTCCTGTATGTTTCAATGTTAAATCAATAAACTCAATAAACCAATAAAGTGTTCTTCTTCTTCAAACAATGTTAAATTGATTATTTAGAAGTTGCCTATTCCCAGTAACTGTCCTGAAGCAGCATGGTGCTACTGTTGATCATTTCACTTATTCCATTCTCACACAGCATCACATATGGGACATATGGGGAAAAAAGACCATCCACCACACTTTAGCATGACAAAGGACATATGCCTTTAGTGTTGTGTGGTCTCACTTCTCGTACCCCACCTGTAGCGTGTCCAGTATTGATTGCCTCAGAGGGGGTGGCAATGTCCACTTCTTCAGTGGTGTTTAATGAAGCTCATCGTCCTCTACCAGTTCTCTCACCATTTCCCCTGAAACTGGACACTCCTGCCCATGTATCATCCACCGGCACCTTTCTTAGGAAGCGACTGGAGCATGGAGCGAGAGCTTTAACACTTCTTTTAAGAGTAAGACAATAAGCACAAGACACATTTCCAACTGACCAGCTGTGTGGTGGAAAACACTTGCCTTTGTCCAATCCTTCCCACAGTGTTATAGGGGCTGTCATATGCCGAGCATTTGTTTGACTGTTTTAGATGGGTTTTTGAAAGCATGTGGGGTGGAACAAAACACAACAGACAGGATATAAAGACAAATGTAGCCTTACTCAACTCCCCTTTTCCCTCCTCATCTGTAATGAATGACTCTCTCTTGAATGGAATCAGTTTCTACGTGCTGTAATCAAAATCATTTCTACCCAACTATTTTTTTTCCCTGCTGCTTTTCATTTCATCACCTATGTAATTTGGTGAAACAATTAAGGTTGTTATCGATTGTAATTCAATTAAAGTGTGAGGAACTTGCGAACCATTCAACCATGAATAGCTTTTTGATAACAGATCCAAAGAACATTCAGTATGTGGACTTACACAACATTTCAAAGACTGTAATAAGAGAGATTAGTTTGAAAATGTGTGGGTTTACGCAAATGTCCAGTGCTTGACCCCTTTCTGATTTTCACATTTAATTTGGTCCAATCCTTTTGTGGGTTCAAGTAATATTTAAAGTGAGTCTGATAGAAGAAATTGACGCCTATATTTGTTGCTTCTATCATTTGTTTGGTGTTCAATGTAATCCTAATGCAATCTTCTGCTGTGAAGTTCAAAGGGATAATTAGTCAGCTGATTGAATGTAGCCAGCCCAGCCCAACTTATTTTGATGCTTACCATCAGACTGAAGTTGCCAGCACAAAGTTTCTAGAGGCACATCATGCCACAGTCAAAGGAAATTACTGAGGAAATCAGAGGAAAAGGTGTTGATATCTATCAGTCTGGAAAGGGTATCAGACATTTCTAAGGCTCTGGGGCTCCACCGAACTACAGTGAGAGCCATAATCTCCAAATGGAGAAGATTTGGAACAGTAATGAATCTTCCCAGGAGTGTCCCGGCTGCCAAAACCTCTCCAAGAGCGCAGTGTAAAATCATCCAGGAGGTCACAAAGAATCGTAGAACATCCACAGAACAGCAGGCTTCTGCAGCTAAGGTTCATGACTCAGAATCAGAAAGAGAAGGAAAAATGGGATTCATGAGAGAGCAGCAAGGTGGAAACCACTGCTCTCTAGGAATAAAATGAATGCTTGTCTCAGGTTTGCCAAGAAGCACCTGGATGATCCCCAAGACTCCTGGAAGACTGTTTAATAGACAGATGAGACAAAAATTTAACTTTTTGGACATGGGTCCTGTTATGTCTGGCGAAAAGCAAACACAGCATTCCACAGTGAGAACCTCATACCAACAGTCAAACATGATGGGGATGCTGTGCTGCCTCAGGGCCTGGACGACTTGCCATCACTGAAGAAACTGAACTGAGCATGAATTCTGCTCCATATCAGAGAAGTCTACAGGAGAATGTCAGGTCATCCGTCCATGAGCTGGAGCTGACGGGCAGTTGGGTCATGCAGCAAGACAATGATCCAAAACACACAAACAAGTCTGAAAACATGAATGAAAAGAAACAAATTTAAAGTTTTGGAATGGCCTGGTCAAAGTGAAGACCTAAACTTAATTGAGATGCTGTGTCAGGAGCTGAAACGAACAGGTCATGCTCCAAAACCCACAAATGTTGCTGAATTAAAGCAGTTCTGCGTGGAAGAGCGGGCTGAAATTCTTCCACATCGATGTGGAAGACTGATCAGGAACTACAGGAAGCATTTGGTTACAGTCATTGCAGATAAAGTTAGTGCAACCAGTTATTGAGTGTAAGGAGGCAATTACTTTTTCACACAGGGGCAATGGGTGTTGGATAACTTTGTTCATTAAATAAATGAAATAAGTAACATTTTGTTCAGGTTGCCTCTATCTAATATTGGAAGATCTGAAAACATTTAGTGTCAAAAATATACAATAATAGAGGATATCAGGAAAAGGGCAAATACTTTTTCACTGAACGTTGCAGTGTCTGTATTGTGTTGCCGGGCAGAGTCTAAGTACTGACACACAGAGCAGCCAGCTAAATGTGTCTATGTGATAAGTCCAGCCCAAGCCTTTCATCCCTTGGACGTTTGGACAGAGACACAGACAGGTCAGGGTTAATGACAGGCTGTCATTGCACCTTTAATGTACTATGTGCTAATTAAAGGCCATTCACTAGTCTCCCTACTGATAATGATTGTGCATGGTAAAGCAAAAAGAAATATCAGAGGCTATATATCTAAGGGAACAGCAAAGACACACTGCAAAAAGAGATGTACATTCTCACTGGCCAAAACAACTTTTGGCTTGCAATGAATGTATCCTCCCATTTGACTCCACTATGTTGAGTACATACACCATATCTGTGCCACCTACCCTTCTACTTTACTTTGTCCTCCACACTAATAGAAAATGTTTCCTTCAGAGACGGCTGACTGTAATGGAATATTTGTTAAAAAGAGAAGAATGTGCCTTAATTTGTCAAGGGGATCTGAGCTGACAACTTTAGTAAAGTCCACTATAACAACCTTCCAGGGCCCCTGACCTAGGGAGGGAGTGACCCCTGACCTTATTTGGGCCTCTTTTTATGAGGACTTTTTTTCGGCTCCGGCCAGATGGCTAAACTATCAAAGGGTTTTTTATGAGAAAAATCTGCAGGCAAGAGTGGAGTAGTATATTTATCTCATTGTGTGGAGGACGAAGCCTCTGTAACTTCCGACTCAGTGGGGAGAGAGGGAATTGGAAACATAGATAGGTGGGGGGGTGTGTCTGCATGCACACCACTACAAACACTGCCTGAAAAGTAACCATTTTTCTATCTCCCATAAGCAATAACAGATTCATCCTAACTTTTCAGGCCAGAAAGGTATTTCATCAAACATATTGATGTCTTGTACTCTCAATCTCAATCTCAATTTTCTTTTTTTATCTTTATCTGAAATACACCCATAGACATTACAGTATGATATAATTAGAAGATATTTTTCACAATATTTTGCATTAGTCGGCTCTCTTCAAAGACAAATATTAGGTTGCCTCTCCGTTATCAGCAGGTTCTTATTGACTCTCTGTCTTTCATTCCCAGCTAACACTAACAGCATCAGCAAACGAGCAAAGGATATTGATTTTATGTCTTTGCAACTCAAAAACTGCCCCTTCTCGATCGTTTGCAGTCTGAAGATGGAATGAAATGAATGTCTTTTATAGTCTATTGTTGAATAAGACTGTGCCTCTTCTATCCACGAACAAACCCTGCCATTTTTACAGGTAGCGCAAAATAATTTTCTGAAAAGATTTGATAAATGCTACATTGAAGCTGATGTGACAGTTGCCTGGGATCTCAGATGAGCGCGAATCAGTGGAATTTGTGTGTTTGGGAAAGGGAAGAGTTGTGTGTCCCAGGGTCACTATAACTCGCTCTGCTCACATCACTCATGTGGCGTCTTTATGAGCGATGGGCTGTTTTGTTGGATTAGGTTTCTGGGGAAGCATTCAACCCCGGCCCAGTCTATAAGCAAAGCAATACATGAAGAGGTGAAAGACTCCAGGAAATGGTATCCGCTTTGGAGGTATGATTGAAGTATAAAATGTATATTCAATGCATTATGTTTGTGTGTGCATGAATCTGATTTTGTACACGTTATGAGCTAATGACAACAAAGCTGCTCTATCTGTGCAGTCATGTTGGTGAACGCCCCACTCAGCAGGAAGTAGCTGCCTTCTAATACACACACGCATAGACACACAGCTGTTGTAAGCATTATCCGTTTGCTGTCCTCCTCAGAAACCAACTCAGCTGGTCCCTCGGAGCCCACTCATCTTCCTTTTCGACTGCTGTATGAACAAGAACAAGATAATTTCCAGACATTTATTCCATATGAGTGAAAGGGGATGTACAGGATTCATCATGTAGAGACGCTTTAGGAATCTGCTCCCTTTTTACCTTCAATACTAAAAATGGTATTTGACAAAAAAAATTCACTTTAATAATCATATTTACTGTTTTTTACATGACAACCACAATGACTATCTGATAAAAAAAACTGATCATTCATTCATGAACTTTTGTGGCGGCTCACGTTGTACTTGGCTTGTTTTCTCCACCCATCATAACTGGGGTAACCTAAGCTGTCCCCGGCCTAGTTGTTTTAATGTGGCCATTCCTTCTCTTGATTGCACTCAGAGGTCGAGCAAGATCTGAAGTCACTGGAAGCAGTTAAAATAATAGGAGCTGACCATGTGTTTGAGGTTATGAGAAGGGGAGGGATGGCCCCCTGGCACAGACCCCAAACAGCCGCTATGGGAAATGCTGCAGTTGGCTTCCACGTTATAAGAATCTGGAGAATATATAAAAAAAAACATTAATTATGATGACTGTCATCGGTTACAGGGAGAGGTGTATTTCTCAAAACTGTGGGTGGCATGGCTGTTTTTGTTGCTGTCTCCAGTTTTGTTGGAAAGCACAACATGGTCCTGCCAATGTGACAAATATTACATGAGCATTCAGGGAATTTGAGTTGCTGTTGCATGCTGATGTACATGAAGGATTATCAGGCTGTGTGTGTGTGTGTGTGTGTGTGTGTATGTGTGTGGATATTATATTTAACCAACAACAACAAGACAAAAACTGGATGATATTAATAAATATTAATTTAAAAAAATAATTAATAATAAAAAATTATTACATTCTCTGCTACCTATACTTGAAATTGAAACTGATTCATCATTAGCATGAAATACACAAGCTTTAGTCTTTTGAATGGGGGTGAAATAGTGAGCGACTAAGGCAATCAATCTATCACAACATACACAACACAACAATATACTATGTTCTTTTAAAGGCAATACTTAAACAGATACTGCAATACATTCTTCACACACACACCACCATTGAAGTACTAGAACTTAAACTGAATAATTGAAATTTGTAAACTAAAACAAGAAAATCCAGACTGCAAACAAATCTAAACTACAACTGATATTTCACTGAAAACTAAAGGAAACTTTTTGTGCATGTGCTAAAGTTAGTCCAGCCTTCCTGTTTAGCTTCCCCCGTGGGGCTGCACATCTACGCACGCACACGGACACACACACGCCTTCTTTCAAAAATACTCACACACATACGCTCTAGAAAGACGGCTCCTCCCATTTTCATTCACAAAGAGCAGCATGGTCAAGGGAGGTGGCGCTAATGCTGATCCAGATTTGTATGTGTCACTGAAGGAGCACACCAAGCATCTGTGCTACAGTGAAAGTCACTTGTCAGTCTAAATTATATTGTTTTGTGCAAATTCACTAAAGAACCACAGCACCTCTTCAGTTGCTCCATGAGCCAAAGGGTATTTCTGACTCAGATGTGTGTGTCCCATGTGGCTCTGATCCAGGATGATTTAAGTGTATTATTGTTGTGTTAATCAGAGTGGTGAAAAGGTTCCTATCAGCCAACAAAAAATTTGATCCCCAGTGATACCTGTTGAGTAAACTAGCTAAACTTGATTTGTGGGTCTTCCAAATGAACTAGAACCAGACATTTTTAAGGGACATCCTTCACCTATGGGAAATGTTACTTTTTTTGTTGAATCTCCTAAAGTTTTGGGACACAAAGGCCCCTTGGCACTGGCCAGCCCACCCTGCAGATGGCTGGAGGATCAGAGGCTGTCAGCACGCTTAAACGAGCCAAGAGTCGGGGCTTCAGCCCTGCGGGGGAGGACAGCG
>CABFOQ010032682.1:37578-53760 GCA_900660455.1 Gephyroberyx darwinii
TTTACATTTAGCCCTGCTCCGCCGTGTTGCGACCCATCGGCGTTTCATAGCAAAGTTGGAGGCTAACTTTCCATCGCCCCCCTCGCACTTTGACCCGTTTGCTGACCGGGAATAAAACTTAACCTCCGTATTGTAGAAAGGGGTTTTATCTAATACAGGTGCTCTGCGGGGTCCGCTTTATCCTAAATTAAATGCAGTAAGCTTTTATTGTTCCTCATACACAGGGTCTAAACGATATAATGACCGACTGGGCTTGGAAATAATCAGGTGGATTAAATTGTATAGTTCATTTTATCATACGTGGATTCCTTGCAGGTTTTCTAGATGGTTATTGCGTTGGTAAAACTAGAGGTGAATCCCATTGAACTTTAGTAGCTCCATTTGAGGCGTGTGCTGCTAATGTTACCTGTTGGATTTTGGTTACATTGTGATACATGTTATGTGGTGTTTGGGAAAACTACTAAAACTAAAGTATATCCTGGGAATTGGTCAGATGTAACTACATGTCACGTCTATCAGCTTTTGAATTGCTTTGATATGTACTACCTATCGCCAAGCATCGCTTTTACTTGATTTAGCGTGTTTTTCTATAGTTCACTTTTTGACTGGTTTTAGACTGGTATTGTAACTTGTCTTATAACTTTGCTCTACTTTGTTTTTGGGAAGTGTTTTTATTTATAGTTTATGTAGATGTAGAAATAGCTCGCTGCTCTGCGTCTTATTGATGAAGTTTCAAACAAAGGTACGCAACAACTGTATGAAATGTGACTCGGGAGTAAGCTGACCTAAAGGCAATAAATCCCCCAGTTTAATGCATGACTGTTTCCTTTCGTACATATGTGGAGGTGGGGGATGGAGTGGTCTTTTTGTGGAGACTGGGTGGGGGTGCGTTTTGGTGTTGCCATATGCAAGCCCCAGCAGTGCCACGGACCTCACCTTCTGTCTTCGGCGTGGTGTGTAGACTGGGCCGCAGTGACCTCGTTAGAGTCGCCTTCCTAGCCTATTTTGATGTTGTGGATAATCTGCTGCCTTTTGTAACTCCAAACTTGCACCCATTTAATAAATTGAATGTTTTAGTCTCACCTCGTGTCATGAACTCGAGTAAAGGTGATCAGATGCAGGTCATGCGCCACCAGGTGGTACACTAGCGGCGTTGCCTTTTGATACACTTCATAATCGACGGTCTATGTATTTCATGTGTATTTGGAAAGTCTGACCCGAGTACTTCCTTTTTTTTTTCTTTTCTTTTTTTTAATACTAACAGCTTCACCTTGGGGCAATACCCTATATGTGTAGCACTGGATGCAAGTTTGCTTCGATTGCCTAATCTTATAAGAGCACTGTCCTCTCGCATGCCAATGTGGCCGCGTTATAATGTATCCATCTCCTGCTTGTTTGACAATGAGAGGACTCTGAATACAATGCAATTTGCAAGTTTTTCACGCCGCTTGTTGCCTGGTGAGCAATTAACAAGTCCAACAGTTTGGTTGAGCGAATGCAAACAGGTGGTCTGCCCCCATTCCATTAGCATTTGACAATGCACCCAGTTGTGAAATGTCCTCTTGGTTAGCAGGCAAATTAAAATGCACACTCGGCGCACTTATCCGGGTTTCACATGTTGTGGAAATGCCTAAAAGTTTTTTTTTTTTTTAAACTTTCGGGGGCGCACAGTTCATTTGGTCCTTGTCATTTGTCTTGCGGAGTTTTCTTTTATTCTGATTGGAATAGCAAATTGTCAAAATAGAGGCTTGTATTTGTTATGTATTGCACAACCTATATCTACTCAATAACATTTTAGTATGGTCACCAAGCATAAAAGTATTGCCCTACATGTGTTTAAAGCAAATAAACTACTAAATCATTTAACCCGATCAAGTAATTGGTAGGGGTTTACCTCTTTCAGTAGCAAAGTAATTCAATGTTCTTGGTGCTTTTGTCTCTCTGGACATTTGTGCTTGGTAATGTATATGGTAGATGGTTGCCCTCTACTGGCCCTGTGGACTACAGGCAAATCCAAGGTCCTTTTGATAAAACCAGTGTGCTGACCTATGAGGAGACTGAGAATTTGAGAGAGCTAGAAAGACTGTTCATTTTGTATGAACAGTGCAAGGCTGTATTTTAGGCATTTTTTTTTAACTGTACAAAAGGTTGTAGCTTAACTTTTTTTTTTTTTTTGTCATGTTTTTTAGGGATTGTGCCAGATGGTCAAGCTGAAGAGGTTGGGAACGACGTGAAGAGGTTCAGAATGGACGAGACAAGGGTCTGCAACAAGTGTTGTGCTGAATTCTTTGATGAAGCTGAATTTCTTGAACATGAAAAAAATTGCACTAAAAGTCAGCAGGTGGTCATCATGAAAGATGGAGATAGCCATGAAGTGCCTGAGGAATACTCACAAGGTTCTCCTGATGGCATCACTAGTGACCATGACGATGGCCAGTCCAGCAGTCATTCCCTGTCAAATGTCAATACAGAGCTGCTAGAAAGAACAGAGGAAGAGACCAAAGTGAATACAGAAGATTTGGGCCAACATGAACTGGCAGAGATGTCTGGTAGCCCTGAGATGACTTTTCAACCTTCAACTAAGTTGCAAGATTCAAATGTCACACTTGAATCCTTGACTACCACTAAAGTAGCTGTCACTCAGCATTCTTCAAACCATAAATCTTCTCCCTCATCTCAGGATGCCCTGCAGGCCATCCCGATGATCTTGGAACAGTTGGTGTGCCTCCAGCAACAGCAGCTCCAGCAGATACAGCTCACAGAACAGATTCGAATTCAGGTAGCCATGATGGCCCCCCAGGGTCTCCAATCAACCGTAGGGGCAGCAGTTGACCCCCTGAAAGCCCTTGGTGCCCACCTCTCTCAACAGCTTTCTGCTGCAGCAGCTCTGATAGGTAAAAGGACAGGCAGCCAGAGCCTTTCTATGGAGACAATGAAGCAAGGTAAACTACCTCAAGCTACTGGCATCCCTACCTCTTTGGCTGGAGGACCAGGGTCAATTACTTCTAAAACAGACATTTTGAAGGGCATTCCAGACTTGGCCAGCCGTCTGCCAGCACTATTGCCCCAGTCTCCAGGAGTCATGACTTTCCCCACCACCTTCAGTGGTATCCAAGCTGGGATTGATCCCTCTAAAAAAGGGAAGAGCAAGATGCCGAGCCTTCCATTGGAATCAAAGAATAGTGATTCATTATACAAGCACAAGTGTAAGTACTGCGGGAAGACCTTTGGGAATGACAGTGCTCTCCAGATTCACTTGCGTTCTCACACTGGAGAGAGGCCCTTCAAATGTAACATCTGCGGAAACCGTTTCACAACCAAAGGAAACCTCAAAGTGCATTTCCAAAGGCATAAAGACAAGTACCCTAACATCAGGATGAACCCTCACCCTGTGCCAGAGCACCTCGACAATGTTCCCACCAGCAGTGGAATTCCCTATGGCATGTCCATGCCTATAGAAGAGTCCAACATGGTTGAAATGAAGCCTGTGTTAGGCCATCCAGCTGCTGGGTTCCACCCATCATCCATACCAGGGTTCAAGACAACATTTGAAGGCTTTGGAGGTGACCCATTTTCCCAGAGACCCTCCCCATCAACAAGTGATGGTGCATCAGTTACCTCAAATGTGTTTGGCCAAGAGATGGGTTTGGATCAGAACCAGGATTCTAAGGAACTGATTGGAGCACTGCATCATATGAATGGTAATACCCTCCCAGGAGAACAAAGCTCTGGAACAGCCAAACTTCAGCAGATGGTGGATGGCCTGGAGAAGAGGACCAATGACCCCAATGAATGTGTCATCTGCCATAGGGTACTCAGCTGCCAGAGCTCTCTGAAGATGCATTACCGCACACACACAGGCGAGAGGCCCTATAAGTGCAAAATCTGCGGCCGTGCTTTCTCCACCAAGGGTAACCTCAAGGCCCATTATGGAGTACATAGGGCCAACACTCCACTTAAAATGCAGCACTCATGTCCCATCTGCCAGAAGAAGTTCACCAATGCTGTGGTCCTGCAGCAGCACATTCGCATGCACATGGGTGGGCAAATCCCCAACACACCCATGCCAGAAAACCAATTTGAAGCTGCTGAAGCGATGGACTCCTCTTTACCAGATGAGAAGTCTATGGATGGCAATGGTTTTGATGCAAGCATGGAAGACCATGAGACAGAGATGGACTCCCAGGAGAAGCCAAATGATACCTCAGATTCTCTCCCATCTACCTCTGAGGAACAACCACAGCAGCATGTGCCCCCCTCCATTTTTTCCAGCCTAGATGTTTTGAAGAATCTCACCTCAGCTCTTGCACTGAAACGACAGAGCAGCACAGCTTCAGAGAGTGAGGGAACACCCAAAGAATCCCCCTCAGCTCCTAGAGAGCAGGAATATCAGAATGGCCGTAGTCCTGCCAGTTCAGCAATGTCATTTCACTCTTCTTCCCCTGTGAACAACCACATGGGTAGTAGCAAATCTCCTGAATCTGCCATGGCTGATGATTTTGCTCGCAATGGGTCAAGACCAGACTCTGATAGCGGTGCTCAAGATGGCAATGAGTCGAATGGTGCTCTTGACCTCACAGCTCCCAGCAGCTTCACCCCTAAAGCAATTAAAGAAGAACCCGGCCTGCCCTTTACTAATGGAGATTATGGTGAGTTTATTATTTTATGAAAGTTTTAAGAGGTGTCGTGTTGAGTGCTTATTGTCTAACTCTGCCCACCTTATCTACAGCTCCTAGTCACATGCCTTTCATGAGGATACCTCCAAGTCTTGCCAGTCTGGAGATGAAGATTCCTCCAGAGAATCCCTTGGGTCCCCATGGCTTGTTTAGCTCCCAGATGCCGCAGGGAACAGGCATGCCTTCATCCACCTCCAGTGCACCACGGCGATCAACCAAACAGCATCTCTGTAATGCCTGCGGCAAGAACTTCTCATCTGCCAGTGCCTTGCAAATCCATGAGCGCACCCATACAGGGGAGAAGCCTTTTGCCTGCACAATCTGTGGCAGGGCTTTCACCACCAAGGGAAATCTCAAGGTAAGACCTCCCAGCCCTATATGTTTAAGCAGTTATACAAGGCCCTTGTTAATCCATTTAATTGTGTACTTTTGACTAATGCAATTATGTTAACCATTTTTCTCCAAGTAAAGCCTTTATTTTAATTGGAATTGACTCTGGAATTTACTTTAGGTGCATGTTGGAACCCACATGTGGAACAACTCCTCAAGGCGTGGGCAGCGTCTGTCTTTGGATAATCCCATGGCCCTGATGGCAATGAGCTCAGAAGCTAAAATGTTGCCAGAGATGATGCAGGCTCCCAAAGAACTGAGTACTCCCCCGATTAACTTTGACCCCTCTCTGTGGAACCAGTATGCTGCTGCCTTTAGTGGCGGCCTGACCATGAAGACCAATGAAATTTCTGTCATCCAGGGTGGTGGCATCCCACTCCCTGGGAGCCTTGCTGGTGGGCCTCTGGTTGGATCCACTGGAGGCCTCATGAAGATGGATGGGTCCCACTCTGGCTTGCCTGCTACCATGGCTGAAATTGAAAAGAACAGCTCTGACAGTGTGCCAAAATCACAATTCCCACATTTCATGGAGGAGGGTAAAATTGCAGTTAATTAGGCTTTTGAGCCATCAATTGTAGTCTGAATTGTGAGTTTTTGAATGTTCAGGGTGGCAGTGGAATTGCTTGCCTTTTGATCAGTGACAGGTACAATCAATATTCAAAGTAAACTTTGTTGTGGATAATTCTGCTTGGATTAGTTGAATTTTTTTCCAGTAACTTCATTGCTGTTATTTCCCCTCCTGACCTGAACAATTCACAAGTGTTATTTTTAGTTGAACTTGATAGAACTACTGTAGTTGTATTTACTGTTTATTTTTTATATAAATATATATGCGGGTATTTTCTGTGACTTTTTTTTTTTTTTAGTTGTGTATCCAGAAGTTGAATGTATGACCTACTTGAAACTGCTTTAATTTAGAATGTCTCCCTGACATACTTTTGAAGGATTTTGACTGTAATTGGAAAGGTTTCAGGGTGTGACTGCTTATGGACACCATGTCTCAGTGTTCTTGGGAATAATAGTGTGGTTAAACATATTTCTCTATACATGACTACTTGCTTTCCTATTGTGCCATAGATTTTATGAAACTGTACAGTTTTGTAGTGGTAAATGTCATTGGTGTGTTTCTTTTTTGAAGAGGCTTTTGATCAGTTTGGAGACTTAAATTGTTTGACAAGTTATCTGTGTCTTGTCCCTCTGTTAAATCAAGGTGCGCTTGCGCAGTCATCAATTTTTGATATTGTATATTACAAAACTGGCTTTCGTAACTGTGTCATGGATGCTGAAATACAATAGGTAGTGTAAATCAAAACCCTCTTGCCAAGTGCTTAACCTGAATTGTAAATGTTCCTGTTGTCTTTTTAATGCACCATAAGATTGTAATGAAGGCCCTGTTAGACTGATACTTCAGTATGTTGTACCATGTAGCATCACATTCATTTTATATTTTCATCCCAGTTTACAAAAATCTTAAACTATTGTATTTTGTTTCCATATATTCCGCTTGTAGACCTGCAGAGTTATTTTAGTTGGCTGAGGTTTGAAGGGTATAATGCTTAATGCTCTCATGCCTGCACTTTATATTTCAAATTTTGTTAAATTTACATTTTATGGTTACATTTCAAATCCATTGCTTTTGTTATATGGTTATGCTGGAAAAGGGCAAATCAACAATTTTGTTATCTTTTCCTTCTCCTCATTTTTTTTTTTTTTTAACTGACAAAGCTGTTTTCTTTGAGCTCTGTTAGTTGAATAGTTCTCAGACTTATTTTTCTGTTCTTGTATCAACTGTTATAGCATGATATATTTTTTTTAATTTATAAAACATGAAATGCTTGAGATTAGGGGGTAAATTCTACCTCGTTTAGATTTTAGTTTTTCTTCCACGCCCCCTAATCTCAATGCAATGCTCTGTACATTTTCCGATACATTCTTGAGTATGCAATGATATTCTTTCATTTCTCAACCTGCTGAGTTGAACAGTAATGAATGTATCACTGGACACTTTACACAACTCAGAATGGTCAGAATAGTTGTAGGCTCCTGCTGTACATTCCTCCATTGATATGCATTTGCCAAGATGTGCCTTTTTCTTAAAAAAAAAAAAGCAAACCATGTCAAAACTGCTTAGAAGTTGTCTCTACAATTCAAGTAATGTCGAGCCAGTTTGGCCTGTTTACAGTGTAAATGTTTTCGTTTTCTGGTCTTTTGAAAAATAAAATCAGGGTGACTTTTCCAAAACTTTTCCCATTTCATTATTCCACTGTAGAGGAAATGGTTACCCAACTTAATTTAACACACTCAAGTGGCAGGACAAGCCCTGTCCCCCACCTCATAGGCTGGTTAACTAGTCTTTTGATAGTCTAGCTGCAGTGTTGCACTGAACTATATCTTCCTGAAACCTTGCATTGCTTTCTATGCCTGCTGAGGTTGCTTTTTGAATTTGCATCAGAAACCCTGATTTCCATCAAGTCACCTTCAAATGACTTAAGTGAACTTGTTCTTCTTCTGATCTCACATGTGACCCAGCAGTGCATATTCCAATGATCTGTTTACCCTTTATTCCATTGTTTTGCATTCTCAACAAAAAAAGATTTGCATCCACAACTAAGGCATGCTCTCCAGTCATGTCTTTCCACAATCAAATTTAGGTAAACTACAATAGCCTTTCTCTTATGTTAGTGACATGATGATGCATGCCTCTCCAGACTACATGCATCATTGTCATGTAGACTACTTACACTAGTAGGCTAAATTGGCATATTTGAACAAAAATACAGAATGGAAATTATAGACCCCTAAGTATTTGATAAACACACCCTAGCCTAGTGTTAACTAAAGATAGGGTAACAATATTGCTTCTGGTGGTGTGCATATCACCAGAATTGTAAACCATTACAAACTCTGCTGGTTTCAGTGAGATGTGTCTGAAACAGTGGTTCACAAAGTGGGTCAGGGGACCCCCAGGGGGTCCTTGGAGGGATTCCAGGGGCTCTTCAGCAAAACAAAAACTAGAACAATTTCATTTGAAGATAGAACAGTGAGAGAAGACATAAAAACTGTTGATCAGAGGTTTCACTCCCCCTACTGTTATCACCCCACCTACAGTATAAACATTTGTCCACTTCTGCACCAAAACAACCACGAAAATCTTCTCAGATGGGGAGAAATTCTCATCAAATGGGGGGGGAGGTCGTGGTCTAATATGCATCTAGGGGGAAATAATATATATATATAACAGGACCATGACATGAAACTGTTAGGGAAGCCCTGGTGCTGTCCTACTGACTGCAGCCTGAAGAGTCCCATGAGTGACAGTCTCTGAGCCTCCGCCCAGAACCCAGACGGCCAGGCTGCCTGCCTACAGCTTCAGCAGGGGCCGCAGCAATGACGGACAATATTCCCCTACAACCCGTGAGACGACAGAAAAGACACGACGGCAAACACAGGAATGGGTAAGGGCGAGGAACGGCACGAACATCTAAATACCGAGAAATGAAAAATGAGCTGGAGGTTGTCTGTGTTTTGCTCGTCGGCTACCGCTGATGGTGGTAATTGTTTACAGAAGCGCTGCGCTTTAGCCGACATTGTCTCCTTAACTGAGCCGATTTAAGGTCATTTATTAGGTAATTTTGCGTTTGATAACAAAGGGGCTTGTGCTGAGGGGTATACATGCTGTTATAGGAATGATGTAGCCATTCATTATCGCTTAGAGAAATAGCTAGAGCGCCAGGAGACATCCTGGTTCCGGGTGCTGTTGAAGCAAGTGCTTTTGACGCCCATGCCAGTATTTGCTCTGCTGACTATACTAGAGGACTGTCACAGAGCGAAGAAACAGGCCGTGACTCACAGTGCCGTGTCCCAAATTCACGATTTAAACGATGCCATGTACCATTATTTTGACAGGCCTCACGAGTGATGATATTTGTCTCCATCACTGTCAGCTCTAATAATAAACCGGTTTATTCTTACAGATATATACCCCAATGCAGAAATATCCAGAATGTGTAGCTGCTCATACAATGAATGTGTTCTCTGCAGTGAACAGTACAATCCAGACTAATGACAGGTCTTGGCAACATAGGCCTCCATTGCATCACCGTTCACCTGTCCAGCCCTGGTCTCTCCTAATGGCGCATTAGTGCCGTTAGAAAATCAATGAGATATCACTATTATTTCAAGTCTAGCTTTAATTTAAGGCATGATGATTCAGACAGGATGCACTAGATCAGCAGTACCCTGTGAGGAGGTTCCAGGTGACCCCAAAGTAAAATGTGGGTTAGTTTAGTTTCATTATTATTTATTCACTAGATGTTAACCAATGTTTAGACCTGGCAAACTGTTTTTGAGCAGTGAACAGTACATTTTGTCTCTCTGTTCCTCCATGATTATGGAATACGGGAAAAAAATGCATCATCATAAACCCATTTCACAAATGTTGTCAGCATTTGATAAGGCTGATAAGGCTGGATACTGCGACAGTCAGCTATGCTTCGTCAGTCCAAATTATATTTTTTTCAAATGGAAATCTATGAATGTACTCATGTCTTTTTTTTTGTCCGCAGTCAGTGTTTGATAACTTATGAAGGAGGGCAAGTATTGATCATATGAGGCCACTGGTCTCTCAGTTAGCTGAAATGGAATGTTTTGTTTGGGTAGGGCGAAGGGAGCGGCCAGCCTGTTGCAGATGAAGTTAATATTTATTTTGTAATCTGTCCAGTCCCTATGGTCATGGACCTTTTACTCAGCCCTGTCTGCTCTGTAGGTCTGTAGTTGCAATAAGCAACATATTAACAAAGAGATGTCTTGGAGCAATTATCTTGACTGCTTCATACAATCCAACAGGGTTATGACTAAACCTGAAGAATAAGCATCTTATGAAATAGTCTAAACTAATAAATTCATCTTTGATCTCCGGTTTATGCTATTTCTTATTCATGCAGTTGTCCTAACTGCACAACCTCTGTCCCAGAATAACAGTGAAACAAAGTAGGAGATTCTATGAAACTTCTGCTTCTTTTTCCCAGGTGCTGCCCGTGGTCGCGATGCTGTGGCTTGGGTGACATCCGTCCCCGCACGGTGTGGCTCGGCCACCCAGAGAAGAGGGAGCAGAGGTACCCCAGGAATGTCATTAACAACCAGAAGTACAACTTCTTTACCTTCCTGCCTGGGGTGAGTGTCAGTCAGGGGTCACCCCCCACCACCACCACCACCACCCACTTCCCTCAGCCTGGGCCTGATTCACTGAGATTCATAATAATGGGACAGTATTTGAACTGGGCAACATGGCTTTCATCTTGCATTGTAATGTTGGCAATTGAGGAATTTAAGCTCATTGTACTGTCCCACTCATTATAAGTCACTCTGGATCAGTAAATGATTGTGTTTTATGCTCCCATTCTATAGATTAGCCTTTAAATACTGTTGCCTTGTTTGCTTGATGCGTAGACACAAAGACCTTGGTTAGACTTGTGCTGGTATGACTTGCCAGCACAATTGTTTGACTTGCTATGCGATCCTCCAGGCTTGAAGTGGAGGTGAGGCTCGTATTGTGATTTAAATATTGTGTCGATGCATCACTGCACACTTTGGTAGTGTAAAGAAGAGCCAGGCAGGAAAAGAAAGAGGGAGGCTTACACAGATTTAACTAAATGAAGGGTTTCAATCCAATCACTGGAATGGAAAAAAGTGTTAACTGATGTTAATTGCTCTATATTTAAACAAGACAAATGATCACACCATTTAAGATGTTGCTATTTTTAAGTAATAAGCTGAAAATAGATATTAAGTTCAGTGATATTCAATCGTGGGTTTTACTTTAATGTCAGTGATCGTTTGAAATTAATATCTTCAAATACGCTGAAGAGAGATCCGCAACAGACTTTCAGATGTTTTGATCACATCCTGAGAATGGTGTGGAAGTGACAGGTGTGACTGAGGTTGTAGATTTCAGCTGCAGGTTTGATGGCAACATAGACAGCGGTCACTAAATAAAGTGCTTGACCCTCACAGGAGGCCAGGCTCGATTTGCATCTGCATTTGTTTTCCAGACATCGAGTAGTCTTAAGATCTTATGGTGTTTTTGTATATGAAGTCAGACATTAAAAGTAGCTCACATTTGTTTGGAAAGCAAAAGACAAGACCATAGCATTTTTGCATTGCAAAGTGTGATGCTGTTTATTGACTTTAGTTCATGTCAAGTAGTTCTTATCAGACAGTCTCACAAAGTCTCACTACACCATATTGTACTCTGTGTGTCGCTTTACACGCCTCTTATGCAGTAGCTTGCACATTGGTGGTAATGAAATTGAGCAAAGGTGTAGCATGAGTGTTAAATCTTAACTTTTAACGTTGGTGCAAGAAAAGTGTTTTGCAGACTTTGCCATATCTCTAAAGTATGTTTGTTTCATTTTATATGAAAATCAATTGATTCCAGCATTGACAGTTCATTGAATGTGAACAATGTTTTGTATTTTGTAAATGTGGAATGTATAACTTTACAAGATTCGGGAGTTAGCATAAGACTCTATGCATTTACTGTTAGTTTGATCATGGGTTGTGTCAAGGCACATGGCGCATCAGTATTGCAGGTTACATATTCTCATGGCTGTGAAAAACATCTGACAGTAAATGTTAAATTATAAGCATGATACCTTTTCTTATTTTGAAAAACAACAACTCATCAGTTTCCTCTGTAAAGCTTCTTTTTTTCTTTTTTTCTTTTTTGTGTTCACAGGCGCTGTACAACCAGTTCAAGTACTTCTTCAACTTGTACTTTTTGCTTTTGGCCTGCTCTCAGTTTGTCAAAGAGCTACAGTTAGGTGCCCTCTACACCTACTGGGTCCCTTTGGTATGCAGCAATTGACAAAGCATTGTTGTCTGTAACTGTTCATTATACTAGTTAATGAATTGCATCTGTTGTATAAAATTTGTGTTCACTGCACCTAAATGTCTAATAATTTACCTCTATGATGGAAATGTACAAGCAGTTTTTGCCATGGCACTAACTCACATAAAGAAAATATTCTCTACTTTGAAGATGTTTTTTTTTTTTTTTTTGAGAAATGAAGCTACTAATTGTGACATTTTTCTCTCTAGGGCATCGTTTTGTTTATTACCCTTGTAAGAGAGGCAGTCGAAGAGATAAGATGCTACCTTCGGGACAAAGAGGTTAATTCACAGATTTATAGCAAACTTTCAACAAGAGGTAAGAATGTGAAACTTGGACCACATTAGTCAAACTTGAGTTGATATCTGAACCGTGCTGTTTATTTTTCAGCATCAGCGTCTATTAACTGTAGGAGGTTGATCCTATTAAAACTTATAGGGGCTGGGGGAAATGGTGGGTAATTCAAAGCAGAGATGTAAAAGTGTACATAAGAGGCCTTGGAATAAAGTGCTACTAGCAATAAAAAGCAGGAGACCTCTTGTGGTTTCCATCACTTTTCCCCTTTGATGTGGCAGCTTGTTTTACCCATAAACACAAAGACTGGTTGCCTCCATGATAGTGGCCCCAGTGCGTACCTTAGTGCATGGGGAGCTGTGGCTTATGGAAACTTGATGATGTAAAATGGCTGTGTTGTGTTTTGAGCATAGTGGAGACACTGGGAAGCTCATTGTCCTTTGCATTTGTTTACCTTGTTTACATCACACGTTAAGCAACAAATATACACAATGTGTTTTTTTTACAGAGCCTATCATCTCTTCATTTGTCATTTTAGATCAAGGGACATTTTTCATGTCTTAGCATGTTTTGTTTTTAAGAGTAATCTATGGGGAGTGTTACATCAAGCTGTTGCCTCCCAACTAATTTGTGAATCTGTGTGTTGTACCTCCCTAGCATTTCATTGTGTTAGTGGAACACAACACTATGAACCGAATGCATAGCAATATTAATGTGCTTTAATGTCTTACATATGCAAAACCCAGAGGTCAGGGCAGAGGTCATGGGTCAGTGACCTCCCCAAACAATTTTGCCTGTTCATTCCAAATGGCATCGGCTCAACTCCCACAGCATTCTTTCCGATCTGCATGGAAACTTACTTTCCCAAATCCACTGGGGTGCCTGATGGGCCACGCAGTACAGCAACTCACCGCTTGCATTGGTACAAAGAGGACATATTCGATCGAAGAAATGTTTTTTGCTGATTTATTTGTATAGGAATTGAGCAGCATAGAGAATGTGTGTGTGTTTTAACTGTCTTTGAATGACGTGAATGGTAACAGGATTTCTCACTACCATAAATCCTGTAAAATCCATGTTGAAAGTTTACATGGACGGCTCAGTTTTACTTTGTCCAGTGGGACGGCATTCAGTCAAAATCAGATTGGAATGTCTCCTGCGTGATTGATAACTATTTTCAAATATGTTCATTCTTCATTTTTGCCTTCACCAGATGTAATGCATAGAATACTATACAATGATACTGAATAGTGAGTTTACCTTAGCATTTATTTTCTCTTTCAGGCACAGTGAAGGTCAAAAGCAGTGGAATTCAAGTTGGAGATCTTATAATTGTGGAAAAGGTTTGTACTTCATATTGCAGAAATCTGTAAAATATTGTCATGTCCACATCTGCAAACAGTCATGCTTTTTAGGATTGACAAGCTGACAAGCTGACACATGACAAAGAATAATGAGTGGGCAATCTCTTATGCTAGACTGGTGACTGAGGTGAAAGGAGTTAGTAAAGATTTTGTAATCTTGTGATCAATGCTGAGCTTCAGCCTGTCAAACTCAATGCATACATAGCAGACATGAACTTAAAACGCCCTTAATTGGATCTCAAACACAAATTAAATGTAAAGTATTTATTGATACCACATTTCTGCTCCCAGTTTTGTGGACAGTTGGCGTTAACTGTCTGTTTCGTTGCTCTCTTGCTCTTCTTGGACTGGATTCTCTTAAAGTCTTTGTACATGAAATATGAGAAGCCGGTCCTGTCTTCAGTTTCTTCTTTCAGGGCTTGTTTCTGAATCACTCAACTTCAACACAGCTGAAGGAAAGGTCACACACGCTGTTCTACACATCTCACTCATATGATTGAGTGATTTAAAGTTGTGTGAATTAAAGTCATGAAATGGGAACTCCTCATCTGTAGAGCTGACAAAAGAAAAGCTTTGGAATTTAGAAATGACCTGAATGCAAAGAGCCACAATACGTCTTTATTAGACCATTGACCACTGAACAATAATCCATGCACAGTTCAATGTTTGGAAATCTGTCAAGATGAATCGGATGGGGAATCCATCTTCCAATAACTAGAGTAGTGTAGTGGAGAGACCAGGTCAAGCAGAGTGTAAAACCTGGTCAGGGTCCCATTCAGGCCAAAGCAGGATGATTTGCTGGAGGGCTTATAATTTTGACTGACTAACTGCAGGTAATGTGGCACATGAAAAGCTAAAAGTCTTAGTTTCTACTGTTAAAGAGCAGAGGAGGAGAAGTGCAGGATGTGATGTTGAAGTCCTGTTTTTCTTTCTCTCTCCGTAGAACCAGCGAGTTCCTGCTGACATGATCTTTTTAAGGACCTCCGAAAGAAATGGTAAACATCTGCTGGTCATTCATCCAGATCTCCACAACAGGCTAGTTGGCTGGCTGGCTGGCTGGCTGGCTGGGGAAATGGCTTGTTTAAAAAGGCAGGGAGGTGCAGGGATTAGCCCTGAGCCAGGACAGGAAGTCCTACAATGTCTAAATTGTAATTGGGTCCAGTACTAAACTATTGCTCAAAGTGTGGTGAGGAGTTGCGAGTGTAAAGGTGATGAAGGGCACAGTGGAAGAGGCATTGTCCTTTCTTTGATCTTTGTCCATGACATAGCTTCTAATTTTGTCTTTCAAATGATAAGATAATGAAACGCAAAACAAAATATAAAATGCAAAGAGAAAACAGGAGACCGGGAGACAAAGACGCCTCATCTGAGTAATCAAATGTGGATGAGAACAAGATTTGTCACACTATCTTAGTGAATTTCATTGTTTATTTGCACATATACAAAAGACACCAGCCCATTCAAAATAACACCCTTTCACAACAGGCTTGAGTGGCAGCACGTGAAAAAAATCTCCACCCCAGATACCCATTGCTTTATTTTCTAGAAAGTCAATCAGGAGCTGTAAGAAAAGATATATGCATGTTGTTGTTGCCTTTTCCTGTTGGGGGAAGGAAAACAGCTTTGTTTTACTGGAAATAGTGCTTGGTTATCTCTCTTCCATGTGGAGGCCATTAGGTCAATTATGAAGAGCCTAGGCCAGGGTTGAGAGTTACGGGCAGGATGACTCATGCAGGCCAAGGGGGGGATGGGCGAGGGTGGATGCCTCCACTTCTATCCCCACTTGATCCCAACAGTAACGTGCAGCCGAGATCCATTCAGAAAAGGTCCACCCAGTCATTTGTGACTGCATGCTGAAATTTAGTTGTTCACCCATTGATTGACAATTCCTTTTAGTGTATTTATTCAAACTGTGAACTTGAAAATGTATGTCTTACAATACAAATACCAAAAGTTGAAACAAGTAACCGTAGCTTGTTGTATGTATGGAATTATAAGTAGACTTATTTCTATCATGTCAATAATAGAGATTGCAACGTCCCTCACTCAACTAAAAGCCTATCCAATAGTGGCCCCTAGGGGTGAATGTGCTTACATCCCACATCAGTATCACCTCTTGTCTTCCCCCAGGCTCTTGTTTCCTGCGGACTGATCAGCTGGATGGAGAGACGGACTGGAAACTACGCCTCCCGGTGGCCTGCACACAGAGACTGCCCACTGCTGCTGTGAGTCACAACAAACAGACAGAAAATTACATGAAGCAACACTGGGGGGTGTCTGCATTTTACACCACTTGGTCCGGCTTTTCTGTTTTGAACAGTTAGTTAATAAAGAGTGATAATAAATATGGAAGTAATTGCACATGCCACCAACAGTCCAAGAGAGGTCTTTCATACGGACAGCGTAATCAACTAGATCAGGGGTGGCCAACCATGTGCCATGGAGAGCCGAGAGTATGCAGGTTTTCATTCCAACCAAAGAGTACAGCAGCTGATTTCACTGATTAGCACACCTTCAACCAGAGAGGAGGAACCCTGACATAGACCATTGCTAGAAAGATACTCAGTTA
>CABFOQ010032682.1:53780-65388 GCA_900660455.1 Gephyroberyx darwinii
TGCTGTAGTCTTTGGTTGGAATGAAAACCTGCATACTCTCGGCTCTCCATGGCACATGGTTGGCCACCCCTGAACTAGATGGAGTGCTGGATGGCCTGGTGGATGGCGAGAGCATTTCATCACTAGAAGGTCACAGATTCAACCCACACCCATGTGTTTGAGCAAGATACTGAATAGCCAATATTCAATATAATAAGACAATATAATATATAATATATTTATATTTGTTAAAATTGTTAAGTGGTTTTCCCAGAATTTTATTATTGGCAGCGTGGGAAAGCCGAACAGAATTATTTCATAACTAGCTGCTCTTTAAGGCACTGTGAACCCTCACGCCTTTTCAATGGTGGAGGAAACTCTGGAAGATATTAGGCCTTTAAAGGAATTAATTTACAAAAAACCATTATTGAACAATTAAATGAACAAAGAAAATGGACAAAGAACATTTCATTACAGGTTTTACAGGCTGCTTTTCTGTAGCTGTGGTCAGGGAGGAACCTCCGTATCACTGGTGGATCTATATGACCTTGACTGGCTGATAGCCAATTTTTAAGAAAAGGGCAATAGCAGCAAACTGGCTGATACATCGGTCTAACCCTGCACTGGCTGATTGGTGTAACCCCACTTGTTCCACGTGTGCTGCCTCTGGATTCTCCTGGTGACAGACAGAGTACACTGAGAGTACACTACATGTGCATATGCCTCACGGCGATATGCAAAGTGACAAATACACAATACACAAATACACAGTACAATACTTACATACAACTGCCCTGTTTGTAATACAGCTCAGGTGATATCCAAACCAAAGTACATAAAATAACTACTAAATATAAATATAAATTCCTGCTGTGTCTAAAGAGTGATATAGTCCTGATTCATTATAATTATATAGTAATTATATCGTCTGATGAGCAAAGACAATTTTAGCAATACTACTAACATGTCTGTTCTTTTTTTTAATTCTTACAAATCATTTATCATGCAAGTGAGACACTCTGACTTTTTCCTGTTTCACTGATCCTAAGCCATGTTGTCATTGCCTCACAGGACCTTCTCCAAATCCGATCATATGTGTATGCAGAGGAACCGAACATTGATATCCATAACTTCATTGGAACTTTCACCAGGGTGAGTGTTGACTTTGCTCAGACCAATGGGAACTGGGCTGTTGGGTTTAGATACTTCTGTTTCTATGGGAGAATAGCTACCCTAACTGTTTCACCACTTAGTGTGTTTGCGCGTTGTCTTATCGCTTATAGGAAGATGGAGATCCTCCAGTCAACGAGAGTCTGAGCATTGAGAACACCCTGTGGGCTAGCACTGTCATCGCCTCTGGTAAATATCTGGCTGACCCGGTGGTGCACCTCTGCCGATGAAGCAGCTAATAACCAGGAAGTAACTGGGACGAGCCTTCTGTCTTACTTTACAATCAATTGACATTTTTTAAATGTATATATTTACTTATTTAGTCTTCAATTTTCTTATTGCATTTATCTATTTATTCATTTATTTCCCCTGTTCTCTGAGCATGTATTTATGTGGCAGACTTCCTCCACAGGCTCTTGGGCAGCTAACCATAATAGACAAGAAAGCGTGCTGATTCCACTTTAACCTATGTAACATATGTTAGCCATTAAGTAATTGGCAATCTGCATCTTATATTTCAACTGTCATTGTGCATTTGAAAAACTCTTTTCATGTCAAGATTATAAGTCTGGGAAACATCTTCTTGACATACTGTGTTTTATGCTGTTTTTTTATGATGTTAGCCTGAGGTGATTTTTTTTTTTGTCCTCTCTCTCTCCCTCACTCCAGGCACTGTGGTGGGGGTTGTAATTTACACAGGCAAGGAGCTGCGTAGTGTCATGAACACCTCCAACCCAAAGCACAAGGTACAGTAGTATGAACCACAGACTGCAGACCTGCATTTGATTATTCAGTGCATTAGTTTTAAGAGTTGGACATTGACTTGATCCTTGATAGATTCATTGTTAGATTTATTTAACTTTTAAATAACGTGCCGATTTTCTGAAAGGGATGATCATTGTGTGTTGAAAGTGTGATTTGTCCCTCAATGTTTGCCTCTGTGGCTGATAGGTTGGTTTGTTTGACCTGGAAGTGAACTGTTTGACCAAGATCCTGTTTGGAGCGCTGTTGGTGGTGTCGCTGGTCATGGTGGCCCTCCAGCACTTCGCTGGCCGTTGGTACCTCCAGATCTTCCGCTTCCTGCTGCTCTTCTCTAACATTGTGCCCATCAGGTGGGACCTCAAAACTTTGTAGTTCCTCTCAGGTCTTGTCATGAAAGTCACCTGCAGTGTGGCATTTTCACCAAACAAAATGTTTAAAGTGAAATGCATGCTAACACTTAACGCTTGTGTGTGTGTGTATACACGGTCGGTTGTGGGTTAACAAAGCTTTCATGTGTTTTATTTGATCCAGTTTGCGTGTCAATCTGGATATGGGAAAGATGGTTTTCAGTTGGATGATCAGGAAAGACTCCAAGATCCCCGGGACGGTGGTGAGGGCTAGCACCATACCGGAGCAGCTTGGACGGATCTCCTACCTGCTGACTGACAAAACAGGTCAGGCCGCAAGGAAATGACAGCAAAAATCAGACATCAGCCGTAATGATTTCCCTTCAGAGAGGTTTTTTCCCCTCATCGGTCAAACAAAACCGTATCAAAGAAGCAGTGAGGCCAATGTGGAGTGCTGCAATGACAGCTGATGGTGTTGAGGATTTACCAAGGAGGTATCCAGTAGGACTGAGTTAGGTATTTGACTTCCCTTGGCGGGGGGTTTCCTCTGTGCTGCTCCCACAGTCATGCTACTTATTGGACCCTTAAATCAAAAAAGCCCCAAAGCCTCTCAACTATACACACCCTCTCAGTACAACACCTTTACCGGTGCACTTCCTCAGGAGCAAGGTGTTACCCTTCAGATTTACAGCCCTCATGCCCAATAAAATGATCAACCATTTTCCCCTCCACAGTGTGATAAGGGCAGTGGGGTTTATAGGTCAGGCTAATGTATGTGCAGGGCCCCTAAGGTCATTTTGATATACTGGCGGAAACTCCTATTTAAGTGAGTGTGAGGTTACAGAGGGCGTGTATGGTCTCGCAGAGAAGGCTTCTAGCTTTCCTGCCAGTATTTTTTTTTTGCAATTACCACATGAGACCATGATGAGACATGCAAACTCTGTTTTCAACTAATGATGAACGCTTAAAAATCCCAAACCCACAAAATCATTTGGCGTTCATCATTTAAGTGTAAAATATAGAGGATGTAGTTTATAAGTGTTGTTATTTTGTCAACCAAAACCTAATCTATGATTTTGCAAGAGTAGGTGTCACTTTTTAGCAGATTATGATTATTTATCTAAGTGGAATGGAATGAAACTTATAATATTGTCCAATTTCACTGGCTGAATGATAAAATTTGCCTTTTTGGTAATATTTGACAGGGACTCTCACGCAAAATGAAATGGTGTTCAGGCGGCTCCATCTTGGAACTGTGGCATATGGGATGGACTCAATGGACGAAGTGCAGAGCCATGTGTTCAGTGCCTACACGCAGGTAAAGACCATGCCTGAGAGCAATGCACTGCTCTATATCTGTCATGGATGAGAGAAGAAATCCACTGAAGAGCCAGAGGTTCACAACGCCTAGAAAAGGAACAGAAAAGATTCAAATTCCACATGCTTGGCAAAGGGTAAAGAAAACAGTCAGGGGCATTGTTTTAAGAAACATATCAGTTTGTGATTATTGTTTGGCTGAATGCTTCCTGACCTCAGATGACACTCTTTGTCCCTTTGACACCAGAGGTTAGTGAAGCAGGAAACAGGATTAGCCCACAAGCAACGCACTGACCGGACTTCTTTAATGACGCTACCATTAACCCCTGGAACGCACAGCCTCCAAAAATAGCAGGGCCGCAATGCAAAAGCTAATTGTTCATATTTTGTTTGCACATCTGGATGTGCTTACATGCCACTACCACTCCGGCAATACGACTAGAGGCTAGTGGAGTAGCTAGTTTCTTAGACACAAAACGACACATCTCCAGTGTAATCTCTAAACTCAAATTAGTTGTGTGCAAGTGTATTTTCTTCACACAGCTTCATGTTTTTCTATGGAACAGTAAAGATTTTCAGTTCTTCTTACTGGCACGATGCCCTCTGAGGAAAATCTCATATTAGAAAAGACCATTGTACTCCTTTTTCTTTTTTCTTTTTTCAGATGCTCTGTGTCCTTTTTTTCTGATCAGTTTCCTTTTGTCCTCAGCCCACTCATGACCTTCCAGCCTCCAGGGCTCCAGCAGCCACTAAGGTCCGTAAGACCATCAGCAGTAGGGTCCACGAGGCAGTGAAGGCCATTGCCCTGGTGCACAATGTGACACCGGTATATGAGTCCAACGGTGTGACAGACCAGGCCGAGGCAGAGCAGCATTATGAAGATACCTGCAGAGTCTACCAGGCCGCCAGCCCAGATGAGGTATGCAGCCACCATGTGTATATAAAGCCCCTGTGTTACTTTTCATCTTTTGTATTCTGGACATGCAGGCTTATGTTTCCTATGTTTACCACATTATATCCTTTAGATGATATAAATACACACATACACACAGACAAATACCAATACACCACTATATTTTTCAAATACACCCTTAACCTACAGTACGGCAATTTCCTCAAGGCCAAACACACAGGACACCACACTTCCGATCGTATGATGGAGAGTTCTTGGTTTTAGTCAGTATCTGAGTGTCTTCACTGATTTGTTTCTCCTTAAAGGGGAAGCTTGGGAAGACAAATGGCATTCCGCTTTATGTCCTTGATCAGTATGAATCCTTTGAACTTCAAGACGAGGGCTGTGGAATTCGACTGCATCCATTTCCTGCGGTGTACATAAGGATTTCCTTAATGTGCTCCCTGGCCCATTGCACTTATCCCCTTTGAATTTCCTCTTTGATAGTACATATTTTAATACAGTCCACTGCAGCTGTCGCTTTTTAGTCATTATAGAATTGACTTACTATCGGTTGCTAGTCGTCTTGGTCATTTAAGACTTTAAGATTATTCTACTATTGCACATTGGAAGTCGCTCTGGATAAGAGTGTCAGGTTAATTCCTAAATATCCAGTATCATGCGATGAAAACTTTATTCATGCTGAGGTTAAATCTTATTCTAAGAAAAGGAACAATTGTGGAGAGACGGTTTCATCAGCAGTAATACAGATTTCTTTATGGTTTGCAAGTTCCTCTTTTCTTTGAGTTGCTCTCCTGTAATAGGTGCATTGTAGCAGCTTGATGTAATCTAGGCCATAATTTGGTTTGCATTTTCACAGTGTTTCAGGAAGTCTTAATATAGACATGTTGTTGGCTGTGAGTGTCATGGCCACAATGCCAGCAAACGTTGCATGCATGGTATAGGATGTACTGCAATCACTAATGGTGCTTGTCACTGTGACTGAAATACAGTTTGTTCAGCTTAGGTAATTCTATCCATTCGTCAATAATCAATATTTCCCAAGAATAAAAAACAATTTCAGCATTTTAATTATGATAATATGATATTTTTTGCCATATATGATAAAACTGAAAGGTTGAATCATATTGATCAAGGGTGAATCATAAAGGAGTTTCTGGAACCATTCCTCACCCTTCCTGCTATATAGTGGTTCTGAGTCAAGCCACCTGTACGCAGTATTATTCAGCCCACTAGTAATCACCAGTGATCCCTGACGCTGCCATTACAAGGTGGTGCTGTTGTGGTGGACACCAGATCCTAACATGCCTCCACAGTGAATATTTCTAGACTGTGACTAAGGCACAATCTTCATATTTCCCAACCTGGAGGACAAACCTCATGGTAGTCAGAGCTTTGCTGACGTTGGAGAGCTCTTGGCCAGGCATTGTCAGACTACGTGGTCATGTTTTGCCAAAATAAGTCATTTCGAAACCACAAAAGCTTTGGTTTAGATTTAGAGTCGCGTCCATCTGGCTGCCCTGACACCTTTCATTAGAGTTTTACAAGAAGATGAATGATGAATTTGGTATGGGATTGGGCAATGTCATCTCCCCTCTTTCTCTCTCTCTCTACACACACACACACATACACACACACACACACACACACACACACACACACACACACACACACAATACACAATACATTAATGGATGTCATCTGTTGTGTCCTTCAGAAAGGTTCAGGCAAGAACAATGTTTTCATTGAAGTTTAAAAATGAACATCTCCCCAGGTTTTCAATCGATAGTCCTGAGTGCTGAAAATGCTTTAGTAATTGATTAAGGCTGAATCGTTACTGTGCTCTTTGACAACCTTCAGACTTAAGTGTCCTTCATTGTTTTGCTTGTAATTTATGGAATGGTACATCATGTCGACATGATGGTTTACCATCACAATAAAAAAAAAAGTTCAATAATCTACATTTTGATAGCCTACCTAAATGGCCTAAATTAGTTTTGATTATTATTGATTTTTTTCTGTTGGTGAAAAGAAAAGATATTAATTGTCAGATCAATATTGGGGCCTGTTTGTCGTTTTCCTTCCTGTATTCAGTTTTTCATTTCAGTGACCACCCACTAAAGCCTTTACAATTTGGGATTGATAGGTGTCGCTGGTGCAGTGGACTGAGAGTGTTGGTCTGACTCTGGTGGGAAGGGACCAGTCCTCCATGCAGCTGCGGACCCCTAGTGGCCAAATACTGAACTTCACCATCCTGCAGATATTCCCCTTCACCTATGAGAGCAAGAGGATGGGCATCATAGTTCGAGTGAGTGCAGAGATGATATTGATTTTTGTTGTCTTCTGTCAGCTACATAGCATTAGAGTCTGTTGTGTTCTGCATTAAGCTTTCTGATCTGCTTCACAGATAATTGAATGCCTACTGTTTGATTTTAAACTCATCATCTCAAGGGATCATCAGTTGTTGCTGGCATACACCCTATAACCCCGCTAAGGATACTGTCTTTAACAGAAAAATAAAAAATAAAGTTGGAGCATATTAAAGATTTATCTGAGAAAAACGTCACCTTGTAATGAACTCTGACTAAGTCTGGTGACTAACATTATTTTTGTTGGCTTGGCTACACTCTGCTACAACGCAGGAAGCCTGGGATTGAAACTTGACTTCCTCATGATAATATTTTCAAACACTTTTTAGATCCCATGTGAATACCAAAATAAGTTATCCCTTTACTAGGCAACAGACAATCAAGAAATAGTCCATGTGCACCTCAGCTCACGTGGGTGTGGAATGGAAATCTCCTCTGGTTAAAGCAAAGGCAACAGCGGCATTTGATGTATGAGGTGTTGAGTTTGTATAACATATAAATGTCTCACGCTGAATCCATGATGGATAATTGTTTTCTAGGATGAATCTACAGGAGAGATCACATTCTACATGAAGGGTGCTGATGTGGTGATGGCAGGGATTGTCCAGTATAATGATTGGCTGGAAGAGGAGGTAGAGTTCCCTCTTTTTTATTGCTCAATTTCATTTCACTTTATCTATTTTTTTTTTGTTGCTTGCTGAACAAGAATGATTTTTCTCATCTCTTTGTCCTCTAATAACTTCCTATTAGGCATGTGGCTCAAACCATATTTCTCTTATTTGTCACTTTCATTGCTACCATTGAAAGACGATGTCGTTGACTCTGTTTTCCAGTGCGGAAACATGGCAAGGGAAGGCCTGCGGGTGCTTGTGGTCTCTAAGAAGTCCCTGACAGAGGAGCAGTACCAGGACTTTGAGGTGAGCACGCTTTCATCAGGTCAAACCCACGGGGATCTGAGACGGAGGGCCTCAGATGCATCCTTCAGGAGAACAAGGCAGCCTTGATGAAGTATAGCTTCACTCCCCTATGACTGGCTGCGTTCCTCGGGGATTCACTTTGTTTTGACTGTGTTTGGAAAAGCCATCATGGTTGGAATACGGTGCAGTGTGCCAGATAGCTGAACACATGCAGTGGCATCTCAGATTATCTTCAAAATCTGCAAACTGCCTAACAACAAGAAAGGCAGAAGGGTAGTGTGCTGTTTTGTGCAGACATTTTCCTTGTTTTTAAATGTAAAAATGTGTATGGCACACACACACACACACACATTCCCCACTGCTACTCTGCTAGCCCATACTCACATATTGCCTCCCATTGTTGGGGCAGGGCAATGTCTCCCCTGCAGTATTCGGCCCCAGGCCCATTCCTGAAGTGTATAATTGTGTGAGCTGGGCTGAGCTAGTGGGCAGCAGTGAGTCACTAACTGAGTCACACATAGAGTTTGTGTTCCTTTATGAGTCACACTCAGATTGTTTTTGCTTTATCTCACTCGCCTCGACTCGACTCTCAAATTGCCTTGGAGCTGCAGGGCTGGAGATGGGCGTTAACCAACTGATCACTTCTGTTTTGTATTTCCAGCTCTCTAAAACATGGCACCTTTTTAGGGTTGCACAAGAGCAACTATCAATATAAACATACTGCAGCCTTACTCAGTGGCAGATGATAGCATTATTTATTATTTCATATTGTGCACAATGTAATCTCTGGTTGTTTAATTGCTCTATTGCATGCACACTGTATGAAGTGCCCCTGCATTTCATGTGTCTGTGTTTGTCATGTCTTCCACTCCTGGTGGCCATATTGATATTTCCTCATTCTATTCCTCTGTTTCCCATATTTTGTCTTCTAATGGTTTTACCTTATTTATACTAAATTTATTTTGCCCACCCTTCTCCCACTCCCAGGCGCGGTACGTCCAGGCCAAGCTCAGCGTCCACGATCGCTCTCTGAAGGTGGCCACGGTGATTGAGAGTCTGGAGATGGAGATGGAGCTGCTGTGTCTGACTGGGGTGGAGGACCAGCTCCAGGCTGATGTCAGGCCCACCCTGGAGATCCTCCGCAACGCCGGCATCAAGGTCTGGAGGGCAGACGGCCACACAGCTTACAATAGCAACAAACTAATAAACAAAACATAGAAACAGATGTTAAAGCCAAAAGAAAAATTCCAGCCTAAAATAGTATTCACATATGTTATTTGTTATCTGATCTTGAAAAGTTTAGTCTAGATGTGTGTAGATGAACAAGACTCTCTCAAGGCCCAATACAAAAGCCTTGACGCTTCAATTATCCACATGATTGAAATGGATGGACTGTTCCAATCAATAGCAGTGGGCAGCCCTCTACGGCGCCCGAGATGGCGATCTTCTTGCATGTTTTTCATTTGGGGTCCTTATCGTGGAAGAGGACCCCATGTGAGCACGGGGAGAACATGCAAACTCCACACAAAGACCCGGGAGATAACCCACCTGGGCACCCCAGAGTCACTAGCGCTGTGAGAGAGTCAATTCTTGCTGTGAGGCAACAGTGCAAGCACTGCGCCACCGTGCCACGCACAGACTACACCAATTGCTCTTGCCCTTTCTATCCATTGAACTGTACTGTAATATGTGACTTCATCAAGCGAGAGATTTGGGTACATTATCTGGTGTTGAAGCACTATTATTCATTAAATCTCGTATAAAATAAGTCCACAAACTTAGTCTCCCAGGTGGAGCATCTCCAGAAAGGATCACTTGATCACACCAGAGATTAGAGCCTTTCCTCTCTGGATTTGTGTTTACTGATTTAACTGCCAGATTATCAGAATCAGAAACAGTTTTATTGCCAAATATGTTCTCACATACAAGGAATTTGACTTGGTGTTTGGTGCATAACAAGAAACAAGAGAACAGCAAGAGAAGAATAAAAAAACAAGAATAAAAGCAAGTACTGTAGAAGGCAAAGGTCAAGAATACAATATCAAATAGAGAAATTCACACTAAAATATATGAAAAGATATTATAAGAAATAAGAAAATAATAATTATGTGATGATGTGTTTCAGAGTGAAATATCCCTTTAAAGATGTGAGCATAGCAAATCTTATTCTCTGATTTCTGTTTAGGTGTGGATGTTGACAGGAGACAAACTTGAAACGGCCACCTGCACCGCCAAGAACGCCCATCTGGTCACCCGCAACCAGGACATCCATATCTTCAGACCTGTAAGTGCAGGAGAAGTACCCCTCTTCCTCTAATGGTCATATGAAGTGGGTAATAGTTGATTTGAGTGAACCGCAGGGTTCATCCTAGTTCAAAAGGGCACTCACAGTTTCCTGACTCTGTCGACCCACGGGGCACCCATCCTCTGCATGGCCAAGACCCATTTGTTAGTGGTCATACAGACCCACACAACTACGCATGCAGTCCAGCCAGGATCCACAGCTGAATAAATCACCTCCCACCAGCGAAAGCATCCAAGCCACTGTCAAACAGAACAAACAGGCCTTCGCTCAAACAGAGAGGAGAAACCAGCTGAACCACTCCCAGAGGGAACGCACCGAGGGCTCACTTCCTAATTTGTTTTGCAGGTTTTGGGTTCTCGGGCTGCTTTGATAGTCTCCTTTGCCTTCCCCTCTGGATCGGTGCCAGAGCAGAAGGAGAGCCTGCCATATAGGAAGGTTACAACTTGCGTACAACTGTGGTTACTGGAAGAGCATAACAATGGTTGGCACGGGTTGAAAACCGCCGTCCCAGTGGACAGGGGGAGTGCTGACTGGGCCTGCGACACATACATCTGGATTAGTTTCCTGGTTGACACCAATGGCATGATCTGGATTGACGTATGAATAGTGGATGGTTGAAGGATATTCATACCAGAGCATAACACTTGCTGACAGATTCACACTGTGCCATGTCAGTTCTGCATTTTTGAGAAATTTAAAGTCTATATTTGAAACTGACACAAATGTTGGGCCCTTCAGTCGGTTACATTTGACATCTTTCTGCACCGTTTCCATAGAATAACTTGCCTCAGATATTCAGGAGTTGAAGTTTTGGGTTGAATGCTCACTAGGAGGTAGTTGACAGTTATTAGATACTCTAGTCGAGCTGCAATTTTTATGCTGTGGGTTTGATAGCTATCAGCAAGCCAGACTGACTGCCTGTGACCCTGATGGTGTGTGTGTGTGTGTGTGTGTGTGTGTGTGTGTGTGTCTCGGCCTGCTTGCATGTGTGCGTGTATTTTCAAATGTGGTCGCACTGCCATAGGTGACAACACGAGGAGAGGCCCACCTGGAGCTCAACGCTTTTCGGAGAAAACACGACTGTGCGCTGGTGATATCAGGGGACTCACTTGAGGTGAGCGTTGTCTGTATGACTGTGTGTCTCACCCTTTCCCCTCTCGCCTCCAAACTCTTAATATCTCTTCTCTGTGAGCTACGCTAATGCGGCTGCCCCTGAAGGATCTCTAAGTGGTATCTGTGGTTTAGCGTTGCTGTCTAGAGTATAACTGTAAGTAAGTTGAGTTGATACAGATCAGAGATAAATTATATGGCACGATCTGAGCCGCTCACACGTCTATTCTGGTGGTTTTCTTCCAGGTTTGTCTCAAGTTTTATGAGTACGAGTTCATGGAGCTGGCATGCCAGTGTCCTGCTGTGGTTTGCTGCAGATGTGCCCCCACCCAGAAGGCGCAGATAGTCCGGCTGCTGCAGGAGCGCACGGGCAAACTCACCTGCGCTGTAGGTGGGTAGCACCAAAACAGGCATGAAGG
>CABFOQ010032682.1:65408-80821 GCA_900660455.1 Gephyroberyx darwinii
TGAAGGGTGCAACAGCCTGTTCAACAGCTTTTTATGGGCAGATTAAAGCCACATTATGATATTTAAAGGCATGAGAAGTGTTTCCCCTCCCCATTTCTGCAGGGTTTTATATTTGTTCATCTCACCAACGCTGTCCATTGATGTGCATACTTACTGAGGAGTGCAGGTTTTAATTGTGCATTAATAATAATATTATTTATATAATCTCTTAGAGGCTAACTCCCTTTTGCTGTCAGGCAAATTGCAAACTGTCATTTCGTCTCTCTTTTAGTTCTGTTTCCTCCACGGCAAATTAAGGGAGTGTCTCCCAAGCACACACAAACATACAATACACTCAGACAGTCTGCTTGGCAAGGCAGAGATGTGAATCCTGACACCTCCGTGGCTTTTGTTTTCTCTTAGGGGACGGAGGAAACGATGTCAGCATGATCCAGGAAGCCGACTGTGGCGTGGGAGTGGAGGGCAAAGTAAGACTCTCTCCATCTCACCGCCTCACATTGCAGTGCCGCTCTCACAGTTGTCGCTTCGTGCTTCCTGTCAAGATGGTTGTCACATTCACAGGGATGCAGAGGGACGTGCACACAGATGATTCCTCTCTCCTTCTATGAGGATTTATCATGTGTATAGAGGAAGCCAAGGTGACAGAATGTGGTCAAGAAAGAGTAAAGAGTGTCTCATCGCCGTCCTGTCCGTGTGTTTCCACAGACAAGGCTGTCTGTGGCAAAGAGATCATGGTATCATGTTGAACAGCTGCAATGATGACAGTACACACAAACAAATGATCTATTCAGTATGGTCAATATGGTGTATTCGACAGATCTATATTTATTTAAAATGTGTAGATTTAATACCTGGTAGATTCTAGATCCATATCAACTTCATGATTGCTGAATCAGGGAGTATTTGCCTGTTTACAACTTCTTTTTCCAATTTTCAAATGATTGCTCTGCAGTTTTGTCACTCATTTGGATCTATTCCTTATATCCACTCGTTCAGGTTACAGACGTTTTGTAACATTCATTCATTCCCCCCCTGCTATGTCTTCGACAGGAAGGAAAGCAGGCTTCGCTGGCTGCCGACTTCTCTGTGACTCAGTTCAAGCACTTGGGGCGTCTCCTCATGGTCCACGGGCGTAACAGCTACAAGAGGTCTGCAGCCCTCAGCCAGTTTGTCATCCACAGGAGCCTGTGCATCAGCACCATGCAGGTAGGCAGGGTCAAGGTATGATGATGTAGCTCAGTAGGTAGCATGACTAAAGCACGGTGCCACTTAGACTGGGGTTTACCGTCCATATTGAAAATGTAGTAGTGAGGTGAAGGATAGGCAGCATGGCCAAAACTGAGGAGGGAGTGATGGGGTAAGGCAGGGAGAAGTTTCAGGGGTGGTCATGGAAGGGCGGGGTCCATGATGAGTCAGAGCAGTGGGCCCATGGTGCCCTTCTGAGCATCCCACCCCCAGTCCAAGTCCCATGTCCCGGTCCGACCTCAGCCCCCGCCATGGAGGGAAAGCCTGTGACTCACTCAGCTGTGGACCTTCGGGTTTAGGGAGGCCTTCCCCCACATGTCTCGCATTAACACCGGCCACAACCACAGCTGTGACCTGTCTGGTATGGGACCGCCCGGCTGGTAGGCTGTAGGGTTGACATGTCAATATTCACACCATCCATATGTTGAGGAATCATGCTAGAATTAGTCAGTGCGGTCTCTGTGGCAGTGGTGCTGTGGTAGAATAGTGGTTATTGCACTGTTTGAACTGTTTTGAGTTTTAAGTGTGTGGGATTTAGCTAATTGTGTGGTTACCTTCTGTAACCAGCGTTACCATAGCAGCCTTATGGCATTTCTTCTATTTGTCTGATTCTGTTTCTATGTCTGTGATTCATTCATCTCTCAATGCACCTATTGGTGATTTTTAACATTTGGGAAAGCGATGACACTGATTTTTTCCATTGCTGTCTCAGAGGATTGATATGAATTGAAGTATAAATGATGACTCACTCATTTTTTTTCATCTCCTCCTAGGCTGTTTTCTCCTCTGTTTTCTACTTTGCCTCTGTCCCACTCTACCAAGGATTCCTCGTTATCGGGTGAGCCACATAGCGATGACTTATCAAGAGAGTATTCGGCCGCCTTGTTTCTCTGGCATTTGTTTTGCGTTAAAGCACTGCTGAAATTTGAGACTGGGAAAATATGAGTATTTATGTACTGCAGTAATGCGCTTAAGCACCGAATCTAACAAAGAAGTGTGTGAAACTCAGTGTCAGTGTCCAGTGCCATTTCATTTCAAGCATGACTGTGAATCGTCTATTTCAGCTACTCCACTATCTACACCATGTTCCCTGTGTTCTCCCTGGTGCTGGACAAAGATGTAGAGTCAGAAGTTGCTATGCTGTACCCAGAATTATACAAAGACCTCTTGAAGGTATTTATCTAATGGTCATATATATCTGTTACAGTGCATGTCAGCAATAACATCCACTGGATCCAAAACGGCCCAGCACAGAAACAAATAGTAAAGCTAATGTCTTCTCCTGCTATTATTCCTCACAGGGTCGACCACTATCTTTCAAGACATTTCTAATATGGGTCCTAATAAGTATCTACCAAGGTAAGGAAGAATTTATATAGTATACTGCTAGTCAGAGTCAAAATATCTATGGAAGTGCAAAACATACATACATTTGGTGGCAGTAGACCTGTCACTCTGCATCACTCTGCAAACAGCATGGCATACACTATGTTTAGTAGCATGTAGATGTGCACAACACTAGGACTATTTTATTCAGGCACAAAGACAAATTGTTCCCAAAGTTGCCCTTACAAAGGTAGTAGGAACTGCTTCGTGACATAAAATACTCTCTAACCAGCCATACACTTTCTTCTTAATCGCTAGAAGAGTTTATTGAACGTACAAGAGTGTGGTGATTGTTTGTGTTAAATAACCTGATGTAGTTTTCTGACCTGGGCCTTTTTGTGCTTAAAAGGCCCAAAGCTACACACCTAAACCTTTTGTCTATAGCTCACTCCCAGGCCTATTAATGTCAAAACAGAGTTTGTGTGACAAATACTTATTTTTATTTTATTTTAGCTGATCTTAAGATATCTGTCCCGGTTTGAGTGTTTGTTTGTTGGTATCAATTCTATTATGATTGCTTCTACCTCCGTTTTGAATGCCTGAGTGTGAATCTGAGGTGACTAAACTAACTTTTCTGTGCCTACATGGAGATCATGCATATGTTTTTTTCATATAAGATATGCTAGTATCAAATACATTCTCAATTCCAGGAAGTGTGATGTGCTCTGGTTAAAAAGGTCACAATAACAATCTGAGAGAAGTGGTCGGAAAAAAAGTCAAAAAAATGTGCAAAAGTGGAAAAACTTCCCCTTCCTTTCGGTCTGCGTGTAGATGGATCTTCTTACTTTTTAAATCCAAAAGACGTGGATCTAGTTCAAATCTGTTGACATGCAGTATTGTATTTCAACCACTCTCTTTTCGCTTTGTTCAGTTGTTTGTTTTTTTGCTGACAACGACAAAATGCGGCAAAACATGGTGACCAGAGTAACGTTCGGGTTGAATCAGCTCATGACACTTTTGGATAGCAGCTTTAAATGTTGCCATTCAAACATCTGTATTATGGCTGTTCTTAAATTCTCCGGTTGTGCTCTTGTCTTTGCTCTGCAGGTAGCATCATCATGTACGGGGCGCTGCTGCTCTTCGAGTCAGAGTTCGTCCACATCGTTGCCATTTCCTTCACCGCTCTTATTCTCACCGAGCTGCTAATGGTGGCTCTGACCATTCAGACATGGCACTGGCTCATGATAGTCGGCGAACTCCTGAGCTTGGCTTGTTACATCGCCTCGCTGGTCTTCCTGCACGACTTTATAGGTGAGCGAACACACACACATGTGCACACACACATTTTCCACCCAGGCAGCAGGGGACACTATTTCATATGGATGAGAAAACAAGTGCAGCCTTAATTTGTCTCAGTGTACCTCTTGCCTTGATGGTATCGGGCTTTCCCTGACCTTGAAATACTACGTCAGCATTTGAAAACAAGGGGGACGTGCCCATTTATACTATGCCTCTGGTGTGCCGTTAGCCCCGGTATGCTGGGCGTTAGGAAGGCTAAAGGTGAACGCGGTGACAAATTGTCGTGGTGTAGAGCAGGCACAGGCATACCATAGTATCAAAGAGGAAATGCCAAAGGCTCCTGTTCATTTCCTGTGCCTGCTATCATGGACTGCCGAGGTCCATGTATGTATTACAGAAAAGAAGGTGTGAGAGTTTGGTAGAAACACAACACGGCAACAAAATCCTTCTGCCACTTTCACATTAGATAGGAACAGAGAAGAATAACTTTTATTGGGGAAGAAGTTCATGGTATTGGTTTATATCATGCCATTGCAGCTTACTTGTTGCCAGGCTATTGGGCATTTATTTACTTGACCTACCTAAGAAAAAAAATGTCAATTTTAGTTGTCCTATATTGAGACTTGTGACACATACAATACTCAATTGGAGCTTTCCAAACATGTATTTTAGGCCTTTATGTGGGGCGTGGAGCTCCATTTTCAGCCTGCAATCTAGACCACTGAGTATCCTGGCTGGAATGTGGTCAACTGTACCCTTTTTGGGCACTTTCTCTTTCTTGGAGTCAGACTAGAATGAACATTATTCTTGTCTAGAACAGGGGTGTGTGTTATTCACACATATTTGGAAATTTTTCCACATGTATTTATATCCCACTATTTCAGGTTAATTTTTTTCGTGTCCTACGTTCAGAGGTCCCTAGACTGATCGGTTTCCACCTCAGGCATGAATATCCATGTCAGGAAGTTCTTAGAGAGAGTGTATTTGCTTTGCTGGTCACTTAAACTGTTGAAAGTTGCTAGGCTCAGTTTACATGATGCTGTACAATGTTGTCATTCTACACCTGCAGTACCACATGAGAGACAGAAGGTGCACTTAACTTGACTTGAGTATGTAACAGAAAATTAGGTCAGCCACAATTACAACAAAACCGTTGACTGTCAAGTAATTACATTACACCTGCTTTGACATCAGCGCAGTTCAGCTGTGTTTTAATGATGCTTAGTGTATGATGTCTGTATCCGTCACCCTCATCCTGACCCCTGACTGTGTCTGTGTGCCAGATGTGTACTTCATCAGCACAGTGTCATTCCTGTGGAAGGTGACCGTCATCACCCTGGTGAGCTGTCTGCCCCTCTACATCCTCAAGTACCTGCGGAGACGCTTTTCCCCACCCAGCTACTCCAAGCTCACCTCGTAGAGAGCGACGGGAGTCTCCAGCCTTGTTTTACAGTGGGGATACAGAGGCGTGTCCCTCTGAGCCTGGACCAGAGAGTCACGCTCCTTTCATTTATTCTGAAGGGTTCCACTTGCAAATTTGAAAGACAAAGACAAATTTGTCTGGAGGGAAAGTTTTTGCTCCTTGCTACATGTGTTTGATGCAAATGCTGATGACTGCTCTGGCTTGAGAACGCCTGCAGTGAATTGTGGGTTGGATTATTTGGATCAGCTATTACTAGTTTTAGAAGCAAAATGTCTGTATTCTGTCTTCATTATAGCATAAAAATGTTCAGAACAGTGAAATGTAAATATGTAGGAGCCATAATGGACTGACACATTATTTATTTAGGGCTGTTTTTACTGAAGTGAATCACTAAACGTGGCTGAAATAAATTGCATTTTTTTTGTAATTTAAACTATAAATACTAAGAAAAGTAACTAAATATGTGTTGATTTGAGAAATCCTACCAATTAGCAAGACTTGATTCCCACCCGGTAATGGACATGTGTAATCACGCTTTGGGCTGGAAACATGATACTTTCTTACTTTTCCCTTTAGATCTTAAATACTAAAGCCTTTTTTTTATCGTAAGACACTGAAATTGACGTACCATTTTCTCAGGACTTGATTCACACTCTCCTTTAAATAGTGATGTCTAAATGGAGTTTGAGAATTATATGGTAAAACATTTACTGGCCAGACTTTGCATGAAACACATGTCTGTGAGTTTGTATGTTTGTTTATGCGTCACTCCGATGCTGCAGCCCCGACGTGACGGAGGTGGTGTGGTTGTTTATTTTAGCATGACCCACGGTCTCTAAAGTTAAATCTGTCTTTGTCTTTTTGTTAAGGACCCTGAATGGTCAAGTTGTTAGTGTTTGAGGAGCGTGGTCAAAACAGCCACAAAGGAGTATTGGTTACTTGCAGCCAAACCTTCCGCCGGGTCTCCCAACAGGCTGTGTGTTCACAGGGGAATGTGCGCCCTCTCATGTGGCCGCGCCGGAGGCCAGCACCGGCCACATTTTAGCATTGCATGATGACTCAGTAGTAGCGACCTAAAGCCATAACTGAAAATACCCTACTGACCAACGTCCAGCTGCCCTCTTTCTTGTCTTGTTCTCTAATCCAGGGACCCCTCAACTCTCACTGCTACTACTAATCCTCACAGATTATCCATGAAAGAAAAAGACATCACAACTCCTCAGTCAAGTTGAATGTGAATATTGTCAATAAGTATTACTGCACATTCAGAAAAAAAAAGGTACTCTAAATCCATTCCTCATAGTTAATTTCACTAGTGGTGTGATGATGAAGATACTGTAAATTATTAGCAATTATGTGTAATAGGTCCTAATTTTCCTTAGTTTCTCTTGTCATTATCATGAGCTCAACATGAAATGGTCACTGTGCTGAAGTGGCTGAGTGGATCTCACGTACGTGTCAAAAGGAATGTGCAGGGTGCCGTCATGTTTCAGATGTGTGCAAATATTGTTTTGTACAACTGATAATTACACTTTTTTTGTTATGTTGTGAAACTGCAAAACATAAATGGTGGTTAAAAAAAACAACAACTATTATTATTATTTATCCATTGTGAAATTGCTTGTAAATAACCTGGTTTGTTTTAATTTATTAACCTTTTTCATTGTATGATATTAATTGCACTCAGATTTGCAGAACAAAAAGGGAGGATTGTGTTGATGTTAATATTGTGATGATTATTAATAAATCTCATGTTTTCTTTTCCAGTGCCATTTTCCTTTCTCTGTCATTTATCTGTTTTATTGTGCATGGGCTGAAAATATCATGCATTTTGCATTATGGTTGTCTTCCAGTCTGATGTTTGGTTAATGGTGAGATCTGAGTTACACAGTTTACACAGTATATACAGATAAGTCCTTAGTTCTCTGTAAGCAAGATACAGTGCTCAGCTTGAAAGCCAGTGTTTGGCACATTCTCACCAGATGAGGGAGTCGCTGAGGCTTGCAGACATCTCCACTCATTCACATGCCACCAGGCCAACAAACTCTAGCTCACTGTAGTTCAGCATAGCCACAGTTTCTTTAACCCTGTCTCAAACACAGCCAGTAGACATAGTTATAATACTGATGAATGATACAACACTCAACATGATAATTAATAAAAGCTATAACTTTGCATGGAAAACATTAAAAAAATGAATGTTTGTGGTCAGTTTCATTTAAAGGAAGGAACCTTGTTAGTTGCCCATACACAAGCTGGGAAAAGTGTTGAATCTCAGATGGTGTATTCATCCCCTAGGCGGTTTTAGTTGGACTAGCTTCTCAGTCATAAAATATATTTTTTTAAAACCTGTAGTCAAGCACCACACTCTTGTACGTTCATATTAAAACTCAGTGTCCAACTTGTTCCATTGCCCAAATGCGTAGGTTATACCATTAAAAGAAACCATTTAACTTAATCAGTCCCATGAAAACTGAAATTCCACTCCAGAATCAACAGAGCTGCCTCCTAACCTTAACATCCGTGGTCTTTCCTCCTCGCTTTAAGCATCTACAGAGCCCCCACTGGTTCACTGCCAAATCCACAATCCAATCACTTCAAGAGAGAGCGCGAGTCAGAGTAAATTTTGAATTTTACTGTGCGTTTTACTGGGTTTTGATTTTAAAACTTTAAAATAGGTACCTTACAGCTGTAACTTACGTAACACATCCAGGCTAATTATGACGAGGTCAGTGCATTTTATCACTGGCACTTCAAGACAAGAATTTGTTTCCAACTTGGAAACATCTAACATGTTGCTCGCAACGGAACAGAGAGAGAGAGAGAGAGAGACAGAGAGAGAGAGACTCCCTCTAATGTGCAGCAGAATACACCACAAACTGTCATGGGGTCTTGACTTGAGCGGTTAATCCAAATGATACTATGGAACCATTTGGGATCCATATCCAACCTTCAGGCCAAGGTAACCACATCAACGGGGTTGGCTGGGCCGTAGCCAGTTTCCTAGAGAGAACAGACTACTGCTGAGTGTGGGACTGAGGTCAACTGTGCTTCTGTGTCATATCTAATAGGATGGAGGCCCAATGAACTCCCTGCCTCACAAATTGCCTGGCATGGTGCTGGATAATAACTCATTATTTGTTTTATTTGTTTTTGTATTTATATTGCTTACAGGGTTACAACGCCGCATTACGTTTTGCCTGCTTACGCGCATTACGCTGTTTGGAAATAAGAAAACACTCACCCATAATGTTGCTGTATTTGGGAAGAAAAGAAATAACAACGGACAAGTCAGCGCAGATGAATTGTTTACTACACAGTGTTATTGCCCTGTGTAAACACAGGATTTTGGCAATGACGGGCTCCTCACAGAAGCATTGCTAAGCATGAACACACACCCTCTTCTAGGACTATTTATAGCTCAGTAGGACTGGAATGCTTTGATTTGTCTTAGCACCCACTACTGTTAAGGAAGGGCTGCTTCTCCTTGTGATGTCTACTGACACTTGTTAATGCCTCCCAAAGCTACTGTAGTCAACTATCCAAATAATGCCCAGCTTGACAAGATAAAACACAGCTTTATCTGCAATTCCAGAGAAAGAGGACTCTGCAGAGATTACTTGTGACTGCTGAAGTGTAAGTGTTGGTATTGGAAATGCACTCAGTTGTTGTTTTGAATTAAGTGCGTGCGAGGACGGACCAGCTCTGTGTATCTCCTTTGGTTAAGAGAGGAGGAGTGACACTCAAATTCTCTTGAACAGCTGAATGAGGTTAAGTCAGTCTGTTCTCGATACCGAACATACAGTAAACAGCTTTGCATTCGTATTGTTCAGATAATACAGAGAGTTGTTGAAGTTATGAACTGTATGGGATGGAACTGGAAACCTGGATTAGACAGAAAATAGTGTCGACAAGGGGGGTGATATTGTTTCATGGGATTTCATAATACGGTGCTGAAGAGGGAAAAACCCATGAGCTATTCAGCTACTTTCCACTGGACTTAAGACACTAGAATTCTTTCTACAAACATTAGCGTATCGATCAGAATCCTATTATGTGACGTGGTTGTTTCATCCAGTGTGGATGTATGTAGTTTCCATATTGATGGAACATATTAGTTCATGCGATTCGGAAAAAGGAGGAAAATGTTTTCCAGAGATCACAAGTTGTGGCAGGAAGGAAATAAGACTCCTTATTGCACAATGACATACCAGTGCTACCCAAACTGAAATTCTACCAGTAGTGGTCTTTTTACAAACTCAAGAACTAAACTGCTTGTATAACATCCATTCACAGATCATTTGAAACTAAAACCAATTATTTCAGGCTAATCATCACAAAGCAACTTGTTCCTCAGTTCCTCAACAGTGTGCTAAACTCCTGTTCATCCTCTTTGTTATCAACAAAGTATCTTATTTTGAAGTCTACACACTCTAACCTGAGTACAGCACTGCTCTATTCACACTCAACTCATGTTAACCAGAGCAAGTTAGTTAAATACTCACAAACTAAAAGCAGGTTGATAAAATGCTAAATGATTTTATTGAAAGAACTGCCAAAATATGACCAAGAAGTTAGAGGTTTAATAAGAGTTAATGGAAAGGAGCCAAGGACAATGTACCTGGCATTTGAGGGCAGATCCAAATGCCTCCCTTTGCCCCCTGAACTTCCTTGGAAAGATTTCCATGAGACATGATACAATGTGCCATTTCCATATCAAAGTTCCACTGCTTGGGTTTAAAAACTCAATCACACATGTTACACTTGGAAAACTAAAACATGGCAATGCTCTACCCCAGACAACGCTGCCTCAATGAGCTGTTTTACAGTGATGGAAAATACTGCATGAACTTGGAAAAAGTGTGCTCTCCTAGCAAAAAACGGAAGTGCAAACTCGGCCGTCTGGACAGAGGCAGTTTTCCTTTCTCAAGCTTGTGCCGTAGTCATTTACTCATTCATAATTTGAGTTGCATAACAGTTCCAGTTTCAGTGGAGGAATTAACATCTGGTAGACAAGGTCTGTCGGATAGTTACCCCCAGAACGTGGGCCCTGGGTACTGCGGTTTACATAGTCACTGCAGGCACCTTGTTCGTCCAACAGCCTAGCATAGACTCTCTCACCCGTACTAATCCACGTCTCAATCCAAAACAGATCCTCTGATTAGTACCCCTCCCACCCCCCAAAGCACACAGTTTTTCCTATGAGTGGCCTTGGGCCTAACGTCACTGATGTCAGCACTGTATCAGTCACTGAGGCCATGCAGAAGGTTCAGCACATGGGATGAAGATGCTTTTCTATAGGCTGAGACAAAATAAGCCTCCTGTGCTTTTTGTAGACTTTGTCCTACTGTTTGCTGGGTCTGTATTAAACTGCTGAATGGCACATGTTCTACACATACTGTATATGTAGGAGGTATTTGGTATATAGCATTAACGGTATATGGTAGAGCACCTTCAACATTATCCAGACCTACTTGAATTTGTAAAGGTGATTTCAAAATTAGATTTGGATTTGAAAAGGCAGTTTGTTTGTTAATTCCAATAACAGATTTCCTGAATTTTCATTTTGTTCAACTATATTTTGCAATCTTTAATAGGTACCATGCTGTGCTGAAAGCATCAGTGCTGGCTTGATACAGCAATGCATGAGCATGGCACTGAAACAATACTGTCTGGTTCAACTTGACTCTTCTGGTTGGCTTACACCACAGCTTCCTCTTCTGGGCAACATATGAAATAGGTTCTCCTGAAACATCCTCTGCCTGCACCATGCTAAAACCTGTCCAGATCATGTCATGTCACCCACCAATTGTAAAAAAAAATATAATAATCCCAACACACAAGGGATTGGTGCTCTTTTCCGATTCCACATGGATTGGCAAATTCAAGTCAGGTCAGGTTTATGTGTACAGCCCTTAACCACAGTTACACCACAACACCCACATAATAAAACAATATCAAAACAAAGCTCTTGATATGGTTACTGACAGCATATAGCCCCACAGCATATGGAAGCAGGACTTTTAAATGTAGAATATATTTGTTTACATTCTTTGCAAACACTGGACTAAAGTACATGATATATACTCAAAAAGAATTGTGAAATAGTCTGCTTGAAAAAAAAAAGTACTGTTATGCAAGAAAGCCAACATTCACTGTGATACTCAGAGTGATTTGTTTGAGTAAGTTCTAGACTGGAACTATAAAACTAAAGTCTCTGGTTTATAGTTGGGAGAACTAAAGGAGGTCTTCATGTCTCACTCACTCAGTGACCTCAGGTACAGACTGTGTTGACATATGCCTCCCTCCGCAACCCAAATAATGAAGTTTCTTGTGGAAATGAAAAAGTGAGTCTATATTTTTGGTATCCCAGAGGAAACTACATACTTGCTTAAGCTGCAGAGATGAATCCCAAAATATCAATATTCCCCTTTTCCCCCCTTTTCTCTGGATGCTTCCTTATATAACCTCTAATGCAATGGAAAATTGGTCCCCATGACTGCTGGGGTCAATCTATCTAGTGGTCTTGTTTAGCCTTTTTTTCCAGTCAAGTATCAGACTCTTATGTCAAATAATAAAGATGCAGCAGCTTTCCATTAGAAAATGGATAGTAGCTTCCCAAGCGGGAACAATGGAATTCTCTATATTCCATGTTCAAAACGTCAACTAGCCTTGGGCCCATAATTAATTGAAATCAAATAAACATTTTAGAGGAGCCAGACTGCTCTACGATCATTTACAATATCGGAAGACAGATTGTGCTGCGATACAGAACAGCCTTCTAACCTGGGTAACTAAATTGTATGTACTGTATACTGCAATCAAACATCAGAACTATTTTTCTTTTTTCTTCTCCTACAGTGTCCTACAGTAATTTCTTCATCCCTACAATGAAGTTCTTGTGTGCTACTGTCTGAGAGAAGCCGCAGAAATGCCTTGGCGCAGGAGCCGGAGACGTCATGGATTCCTGAGTGTGGGGCTTTGCAGGAAAGCCCTGAGTCTCCGACATGGACCGGCTCCAGGTTTCCATGGCAAAGGCGCACAAACAGGAGGAAACACTGAGGGAATCCCGTTATTTTACAGCATTGGACCATTATAAACACCCAGAGCGGGGAAGGAAGCCGCTCTTGCTACTCAAGTAATCCTTATAGAGCTCTAGGAAAGAGACTTCATACCATAGCCGTCGCTGTAGCTGATCCGGGTACATGTTTTTGAACATTAAGGGAGTTTGCGCACAGCCCTCTATCGCAGCTACAAGTTTTTTTAACATATGAAGGGACTTTTTTGTTCCTGCTTCATCTCATTCCTGCACTTTTTTTTTTTTTTACTTGAGGAGAGTTTCTTCTGCTATGGTTGTTAGAGGAGAATAATTTTTCATCTTATTTTTTTTTTTTTACTTATTCTCCAAATGTTTAGAGAGACTTGGAGACTGGCACAGTACCACACCATGAGGTCGATGGATCAAGGTACTGCTGAAGTGTTGTGATTATCTGGTAATCAACCCATTTGATTTTTAATTGATAGAGCTATGTTAGCCCTGGATATGTATTGTGTCTTAGCCTATGATGATGTGAGCTGTAATGTTCCCTCTCAGCTGCCTGTTCAGCATTTATGTGATGTTAACGCGTCAGGGAGCCTATTTGGGTAGAGACGCGTTGCGCGTAATAGTAACAGCGCGCAGCACGGTGTCCCGCTATAGAGTTGCATGGCTTGGGAAGCAGAGGTAAACACGTTAAATGTTTGTTACCTGCTTGGCAACATGTATTAAGTCGAATAAAATAAACGTAATTTAATCGGATGCGAGACAAGAAGGGCGAATTTCATATTAAGGAAAAGGTGGAAATATATTCTACTACGAGATTTCTTGAACCAATTAAGCATCGAAGTTAAATCAGTTGTGATCAACGTCCCATGAGATTTGAGAACAACTAGAACAATTTGGGAATGTTCACCCCCAGTCTCATTGGGGCTGACTATTATCTAATCAATATTTTGACCCAGGTAGCCCCAATGATGCAATCGTTTCAAATACATACTATATACTATATGTTTTCCCAACAACGTGGCTCGTTGTCAGACCTTCCACCCTCAGGTTTGTATGTTCTGTCTGATATTGGCACAACCGTTTGGCAATGTTGTGGTGCACTGGAGGCCACGTTGCGCCCCAGCTGTCTAGTCAATGTAACACTTGGTTGAACGTTGGTTCAGATATTTCTTTTCATCCATGCTCAAACTTTTAACTCTCACCACCACTCTCAATTTACGTCACCAAAAATATCAAACCGGTTTAGAAACTTTGTTATTTGAAACATATGCTGCGGGCCACATAATGCACCTATATTATTTTTGCTGACTGGGCATACTGGACCCTGGGGGGTAAGGCCAATTCTCAGGATCATTTAAAGTGGTTTAGGTTGGAGCTCTGTCTAAATGTTCATTTACTGTGGAGCCTCAACATATTTCTGTCAAGTTAATTGGTGCGTTGATTTAATTAAACCAACTTCAGTCAGGCAGCAACAAAAACTATCTTATTCTAACTACTGATTCAATAAATGCTGTGTTTCTGTCCTAAACATAAATAAAACCACATACATACACATACATATACAACCCTGCACCTCCCCTTATGGAAAATGGATAATTGTAATTGATCACTAGTGAAGACAGACTAGTGAAGACCCTAGTGCGTAGTTGCAACATGTCAGACACCCGGGGGCAGCAGTACATAGTTTGTTAGCAGAGCTGGTAATCCGTCCGTGTGGGTCAATTAATTCATCACTTCCAAGCAGCGTTTATTCTTTCTTTTTTTTCTTTCTTCGACGCATCAACGAATAGGGAGGCGCGATCAACCTCCAAGATGAACTTTCATCAAATTCAGCAACCAGTATGGAAATAGACCCGCCTTCGTCTTAAAATAACTGCGGGAAGCTGAAACAGGAAACTTGTGTGCGCTTCACCTTGCTCCTCTTGCTGCTCACCGATGCATCATTCGACAGTTGAACAGGTTCCCCAAATCCGCACCGCCACCACAACGCCACCGCCGTGTCTCTGTTATTTCGGCTGAGCTGGGAAAAGTATTCAGAAAAAAAAAAATCTGGAAAAAAAAAATCAGACAGATGACCTCTTTTTACGACGAAAAAGATTTGGAGGAGGAACTGAGTCGAGTGAACTGCCCTGATGAGGATTTGGAGTTTGAGTTCCTGTTTGAATACGAGCCACCTTGCAGCGACTTTCCTGGGGGAAATCAAGGTTTGTCTGAGGCTGTCTGGGATCCAGTGATGACTCCCTATCTCAGCTACTTGTAGGCCCTAAAACTTCAAAATGCAACATATAGCCTGCTGGGTCTAGTGGTACGAATGGAAATAGAAAAAAATAGGAAGTTAATTTCACTGAGTGCTTGATCATGCGGGTCTTGATATGTAATTACCACGTGAGAACAGATGTTATTACAAACAGCTTTTTTTTTTTAGGTGGAACTTTAAAAGTGAATTTAGACTTACTATGTTGAACTGTAATGTGTCTGCAGGTTGTCAGTGTCATCTCGGGAGCAGCACAACAGTAACTTGTAATGGAATTCAGCATGTTGAGCAGGATTGATGTTAATCTGTCACTGTTGAGCAGGGGCAACAGGAAATATCGCAAATAAAAAATGTTCCAATCTCTCTTGTTGCTCCTGTTTGAATCATACTACTAATCCACTCAGTTGGCTTTGACAGTGTTTGTTTTTCTTCATGTGTATTCTAATGATTTTTCATTCTTGTTCCCTCTCCTCCTCTGCAGATGACCCGAACCTTGCGTCTCACAAAGTTCTCAGCCCTGAGTCTGAGCAGGCCTTCCCTCTGGAGGAGGCCTCCCCATACGGCATCAAGTCCTGTAGTCCCTACAATACTGAGGTTCTGTCAGGATATGAGAACCAGGAGGCCAGAAACTACCTGGACAATTCCCGGCCTGGGGGCCTGGCCCTGAGCCCGCGGATCGAAATCACCCCCTCTCGTGAGCACTACAACCATGGTAGGGACTCCCTGCAGAACCACCCCCTGAACATTAGTCCCAGACCCACCCTAACTGTGCCTGGCCATGAAAGCCTGGCCTACCGAGAGCCCCAGTGCCTGAGTCCGGC
>CABFOQ010032684.1:5000-14398 GCA_900660455.1 Gephyroberyx darwinii
AAAACATGCTCAATATGATACCAGTAGAGCAGTGGTGCCCAACCAGTCCTCAAGTGCCCCTTGTCCTGCAGTAGAGTGTGTGCAAGTCTTGGTTTTCCTGTGTTTGAATGGAAACCAGCAATGCTTTGTTGCATATCGCCACAAATGAAGTGGCTCTAATGCCCAAAAAACTGTTGTGCTGATGCACCACCACACAGGTGAGCAAGTTTGACTTTGTTCTACAGAGATGTTGCATTTTAGTTGAGTTTTCGTTGATTTTTTGGCACTTTTTATTTATTTTGATTCACTTTCCATTATAATTCATTCATTTTTTGGTAATATGTTTATGTTTTTGGTTTTATACATTGCTCATGTTCATCAAATGAGATATATGTGAAAGAATGTCTTCTTATTTCAGATTAATGGATACAAAATCAATGCAGATTGTTAAAAATGCACTTTTACCATTCATAGACATTGGGTGGGTGTTCTTTTTTCTTGGTGTGCCCATTAAAGGGTTAACAACTTTTATTACATTTCTGACCCATTTAGAGGAACATTGTTGACTTATTACATTCTGTCAGTTATTATATTATTAATTGCTACAAGCCTCCATTTAATTCAGTTTTTACTTCCTGGAACTAAATTTTGCTGCTTCACAACAGAAAAAACTTTCTCTTGCCTGGCAAAAGTGTTGTTTTAGACATCAGTGATTTCAGTGGCACAATTGTTAGCAGTTAAATGGTTCTTGGGGGCTAGAGTGGTGCTACCAAGAAAAATAAATATTAACCAGGTTAGCCCTCGTATCCAGACCCTCAGGTCATGCCAGCCCAGGCTAGCACACAGAGTCCAGTAGCACAAGCTGCTGAGTGCTACTGAAGACTGGACTGGCAGCCTGCATGGTGTCCTGTGACTGTATCGCTGATAAGTCTGAGGAAGAGAGAGAGAGAGAGAGAGAGAGAGAGAGAGAGAGAGAGAGAGAGAGAGAGAGAGAGAGAGACCTTTCCAAGAAAGACAAAAAAAATATTTTTAAGCGAAGCTAACTGGGGAAAAATCAAAATAAAAAATCAAAAAATCCCCAGCACAGAAAGGAGAAAAAAGCTCAACAATCTCCCTATAGCTGGATCCAAATACGCCGCCGGCTCCGCATCGTCCAATCACCAGCTGCTGCTCAACTGGCGTTTGAGCAGCTGATGACGTCAGCAAAATGCCGACTTGCCTCTCTCTAAATTCAAAGGGGCTTTATGATATTCACCCTACCACTGGATACCCCTTGGAGTCTACGCAAACCTATGCACACGCACATTTTCTCATGTTATTGATACATTATTTTTTATCGTAATCCTAGCCTCTCGTGATTGAACTATATTTCCGTGTAAAATGAAGAAAAAACACACTGTGCTAAGGTAAAGTCCGATACATTCTACACATCACATTTAGGTAACATACTGTAAAATCTTTCTCACCTTCTGCGGAGACCATCAGCAGACATAGAAGAACTAGGACTCCTCTAGAGGACATGCTGCTTGTCTATGAGAAACTATTGCGCAGAGTTTCGAGCCATTTCCACCACATCCTGTGGTGTGACTGTGGTGGAAACTCCTCCCTCTCCAAACTGAAGAACCCACCCACACTTATATATATATCAGTCGTATCCCATTGAATTCATTTCAAGCCTTCCTAAATCATTTCCTGCACTTCCCCAAAAAGGACACTAGATGGCAGTAGCACTCTCGGCTCTGCCCCGGTGACGACAGCGCCTGCCTCTTAAAGACAGTCTCCTCTTCTCAGCTCGTCCTCGATGCTTCAGCCAGTCTTGTTTTGGAGCTGTGTGCCTCCAAGCCGAGGTCCAGACCGGCTATTACCAATGAATGACCATCAAGAGTCACTCCCTATCCTGTTGTAGTCCAAAAACTTAAATCCCTTGTATCATATCATAGTTTAGGTCCGTTATTAAATATTACATTCTGACTTTAAACTCAGAACTCAAATACATTTATCACATATGGCCCTAATCCTCTTCCGTACATACTCAACATAACAACTGATAATTTGCCATATATTGCTTACTTACTTTCCAATACCCCTATAGACTATTAATCCAAACTCTCCTAGGTTATGATATACAGGCAATTCAACATAGTGTATGCTAAAGTGTTATCATGGAGTCTACTATCACTCAACAGAGCATCACAGTCATCTCTCAATAAAGATCTAAATACATATGTAACAGAATCTCATCACAGTCACACAAATACTTTTTTTTTGCTTAATGCACAAGTGGATGTTCTTTCATAAAAGGACAGTATTTGCAAAAAAAACTGGAATATCCTTAAAATACATATATATGCTCTCTGTAAACCCAGCCATATTTGAATGTTTGTGGTTGTTGTTAATAGAAAACTACGAGAAAAAGTCGTCACGAACAGGATTCGAACCTGTGCGGGGAAACCCCATTGGATTTCGAGTCCAACGCCTTAACCTCTCGGCCACCGTGACTACATGTAGATATTCTGTGTACTGAACCTTTAAATAAAGATCGATAGATAGCTACAGCGATCCAAAAGATTGAGAATTTATTGTTATTAGAAGTTATTTTTGTGTTTGACACGCCTTTGGATGTCTTTGTATTTATACGCTACGGAGCCCCAATCTATGTATTATCCGTATTCAGTTTAACATTAGAGAACAGGGTCAACATAAACTCGTTTTACATGCCGACTTTTTCGGTTGTTGAAGGAGTTTTTGTAATTTGTACAATGCACATCTCACTAGACTTTGGCCGTGTGTGCGAATGCTAGAAAGAGAGAAATATAATATGAAAGATGTTTCCAGAATGTGTGTGTGTGTACCTAAGGTCTTATGCAGCATTCAAGTACCATGGGAGAAAATATAGTTTACGTCATAGTTGACGTCACTTTCGCCTGCCTCTGGTCCATATCAAGGAAACTACTCACTGCACGGTTTTGATTTCAAAGTATGTCGTAGAATGACTACCTTATAGATGATGAACGCACATTTCTTCAACAAAAAGAAATGTGTATATCTTGTGATAGGTTATATAACATGATCTGGAAGCTGAAATGGTATTTTCTATTAGGGAAGCAGTGTCTACCCTCTTTCCCATGTCACCTGAATGCAGCATAAAACGCTATGTACTATAGCATGCTTTTGTAGTTGTGTGAAGAATATCAGCTAGAGCCATGCTAGGATTTCCAAGATGAAATCGTATGCTTTCAGAAAATACCGTTCAACTCAGCAGGATACAACCATTTGCTGGGTTTTGGGGTTTGTGGCTGGTATTGCAATGTTTGGTTTGCCGTAAAAGATTCATCACTCTATTTTTTCCATGAGACATGAATGCAGCACAGGGTACGTACTACAAAACGTGCATTGCTATTGGTGCTTCGCTACAACTCCCGCCTCCTTCCAAGGAACAGAAATTGTCCTCTTTCTCAGCAAGAAGCTGGAGACTACACAACACCGCAACTATGATCAACTGGAAGGTAAATACGCTCACATCTCAGACCTACAACACTTTTATACATGGTTTCTTATTTACATCCATACATTTTTTCTTTTTCATGAATGTTTGGTTGTCTTAACGGTCACTAGCCGACGTTGCTGTACATGGGGAAGTTGCCATTAGCATGTAACGAGACCACTAGCTACTGTTCTCACTATGTAGCTGATACATTTCGCAGTCATACACAAACGTTAAACCTATGTAATTAAAAGGTTCGTCATGCCGTCTTTCAGCTAACAGATTTTGTCAAGCTATAGGATAGATCGCTATATTCCACTTTTTGTCATAGAGGTTTAAATCTGAAAATAAATAAGATTTGGTGCAGGAGTAGGGGCAGCTCAAGAACCGCATTCACATAGAGTATACATGGCAGAGAGAAGATGCATTAAAATATCGTAAAATGTAATGTTGCCTTGATTGTTGGCAAAGGTAGAAACGCTACAGAATAAAACGCACTACTTTTTCTGAATTATTAGAGCCACTCTTCAATTCGGCATACATATAATCCGCCAAGCGGCAGCACAACTGGTTTAAGCTGCTTGTTACCACCCACCACGTTTGTATTGCGGCAGAGGAACAGGTGCACTAATTATGAAAGTTGATCTCTTATCGAAATAAGTGCTGCCTGGTGTATTGGATGTATGTCGAGTTAAGGAGTGACACCTACTAAGTAATTTAAGGTCGTAAGTCATGTCCTCTGGTGTTTGCCCTTTTGCTTTAATGTAAACATTAAATAACCGTTTTTAAGGGAGTTTTTTTGGGTGTATCCTGGCAAGGAAAATGTTTGTGAGTGACACTGACACAAACTACAACCCCTGAACGCACCTGGCTTGCAGCTGCTCCCCCCGTTCTTCCAGCCCCTTTCCTCCCGGGACAAAATTAGCTCCCACCTCCCATCAACGCAGCTGACTCTTGGTGGTGATGGGGAAGGGAGGGTGAGACATCTTCTATAGGACCCTAGACTGTTCCAGAGTCTTCTTTGACTTTTTTTATTTGTCAGTTGCCAAAAAAAAGTTCCTCTAAATAGAATTATTACCGGGTAGCACTGGTGTCCAATTAAGGAGCCCAATTCTATTTAATCTAGAAAAATAGGCGTTGCAATTTTATATTCTATAAAATATATATATTAAAAAATAGAAATGGATATCAGTACTAATTATTTACATAGAATGCCAAATAAAAACAATATAATATACATTACATTTACCATCTGTTGTTGACATGGCTTCTGTGCTCTCTGCCCTTTTTAAACGTTGCATTTCAGTAAATGTATAGAAAATCCCAACTGTGGAGTGGAAACAAACTGGCCACTAGGGTAATGTAAAGGGTTCACTCTATACCTGGGTATTGGGCAATCTTACATATGACAGCTAAAAAGTGTCAGGTTACTGTTTTAACACACTCAAACACGTGCATGCAGTTGTAGGCCCACCGGTGTTCCCAAATTCAGGTCACTTCAGAGCCCTGTAGTCAATGGAAAAAGTAGTATTCCTCTGTCTCCTAATTGCTGGAAAAGGGTCTTCTCTGTCAACTTGTATCTTTCTCTCTGTGCAGTAGAACTGACTGGAGGTCAGCTAGTTCACTCTGACCTTCCAATGTGTATGCATTTTGCGTGGCAGGTCCATATTTTGACATCAAAGTACAGTTATGAAACACACCGAAATAGGCTTGTTTTTTTGCCTAACTGGTAAAAAGTTGTAGTCGAGGCATGAAGATGAGATGATTCATGTCAGTGGCTATTGGCTGGTTATTTTTGGTCCACCAAATGCTGCCCTTAAAATTCTTGACCTTTTATTTATAAAAGTGCACTAATATAACTTTTTCCCCTCTCGGTCTCCCCGTCCGTCCTCAGGCTCTGGACAACGTTCCTCTCCTCTTCTACATCCTGGCCCTGAAGACGCTGGTCCTCTGCCTGGGTTTTGCCGGCGTGAAGATCTACCAGAGCAAAAAAGTAGAGGCGGCCTTGAAGAGGGAGCAGGCCGAGAGGAGGCGGCTCGCCCAGCAGACCCAGGAGCTCATAGACGACAAAAAGGAGGACTGAGGAGGAGGTGCTGTACACAAATATCTGCCGACACATTTTTTGTAGTAGTTGTGGTGAGAGAAAACCAACATTTGTATGTCGAGTTAACAGTTCGGGTGATTTTAAGTTGCTTTTCAATGATGTTAGCTAAGTGTTAATTAGCCCAATTAGCAATTATCAAGCTAGATTACCCACGCTGGATGAGGCGTTCATGAGGTCAGGCCATTTGAAATCAGAGGAAATGAGTCATTAACGGATTGTCGCTGTAATTTATTTCCCCCCCGATTCTCTCCTCCTTCTAGGGAGCCGTGTTGCTGAACCCGAGGAACAAGACCCGTCCTCCAAAGACGAGCCAGAAGTCAGAACTTGGTGAAGGAAGTGGTGCGTTTCAAAGCGCTACCCACCGGGACTGTCACCCCAGTCAGTTTGTGTAGTTTGAGGATTTCACAAAAGCAGGTCTTGTCTCAGTGTTTTTGTAGGAAAATAAAGCTACAGAGCCATGAGAGGGAGGGATCTACCGTTGCAGCATAGATGAGCTGATAGACAAGCTCCAATACTGACCTGCCAAAGTTAATTTCTGTTCACTTCTATGTTTATGTTCATATTTGTGTTTTAGGTCAAGGCTTGCCCCCATGTATTTATTCTGAACATGAAATATTTCCTGTGACTTGTGAAACAGCTTTGTGCATTGGTATTAAATTGATATCTGAGCAAGAGAGGAATGATGCTAAACCCATCAGCTGTTTCGCTGCTTCCTCCCTCTAGTGCTGAAACCAAAGCTTCATTGTAGGTTCACACTTAGATCTGTCCTGCTGTAGTCAAAGGTGATCTACTGTAAGCCTGGATCGTTAACCGTTTGAACAAATCACACTGACACAAGTGACATAGATGGTCAAATCTTTATTCAGTGGTAATTCAGTAAGGTTAATTACTGTTTCAAGATATATGAACTTATAATACCAGTAGTAAAAAAGTAGCTAAATTGACAAAGCCTAATGCAACCTCCAATCCTCTACTCTGGGTCAGATGAGCTCTTTACAATGTGCTGGCAGTGCATCATGCATCACAGTGCTGCTAACACTAGCTGACTAGGAGTCCACAACCCTTCTCTCAAGACTCCAAAATAAAAGTCCTCTGGGAGAAGAAAACCATAACAATGCCTTTTCCTCAAGCATCCGAACCACAACAGAGGCCTGCTGCAACTGATAACTGCTGGATGGTGTAATAACTTGTCAAAATGTCATAAAACCTTTTTTAACCATAACATTAACCGTCTATTACATGATAAAAGGGGTTCATGTTTTTAATTGATCAGTTTGAAGATGTTATCTGGCAAAATCACAGGTTTTATTAAATTTTCAACCCACTTGAGCAAAATTTTACTACATTTTTCAAGTCGGTACTACATTATCAGTTGCTACAAGTAGCCCCAAAATGATAAATACAGCTTTTGAAGCAAGGACAAGAGACAATACTGGCCACAGAAGACAGAGTGATGCAAATACACATGCAAAGTGTGTTCTCACTATTCAAAATATGAACGGGGTCAAATGGAAATCAACAGCTCGGCTAGTTCCAGTCATGAACAGTGTGCTCCATACAGAGTGTAAAAAAACCATTAGGACCAGCAGCTCTCTCTGAGCTGACTGGAGTCACTTTCAGTTAGCATTTAGCTCTGAGCTAATGGCGCAGTAACACACAGTAGGACGGCTAACAGCAATGGCAGAACCCAATAACAACACACACAGAGGTCTGTTCACACCAGTGTTTCCCCAAGAAAACCTTCATCGGTGCGTTCAGGGTAAAAAAAAAAAAAAAAAAAGCTGTCGCGACCTGCAAGGTGCTTGAATCAAAACCAGCTAAAGAAATAAAAATAATTCAACTTCAGGGGAACAAATGACAAAGCTTTAATATTAACACGTTTTGCCAAAATGCATTGTTTTTTTAGCTTTATATTTGAGCTTTGTCAACTGTTCCCCTAAAGCAGCTGAATTCTTTTCATTTCTCGGGTTAGCACTTAAACCAGTGGTTTTCAAAGTGAGATCTGGGAACTTCCAGGGGTCCTTGAGGGAGTCCCGGGCAAAATGAGGAATAGTTTTAATTTACTTCACTAAAAATTATCCCAATTACACATAAGGAATAGTGTAAGTATCGTATAAGAACCACTATTGTAATCGCAGGTTTCACACTCGCCGCAATCGTCTTGCCGCGTACAGTGTAGACAGTTCTCCTATTCAATAACAAAGTAACAGAAACCGTCCCTGGGACTGAAGTCGGTCTATTTGCGGCTCTGACATGACAACCTTTGCGAACCCCTGACTTAGACAACACAACACTAATGAATCCCTTGAGGCAGGACGGGCAGCTCCACCATGTGGGCTGCTTCAGTGCTTGGGGAAGCAATGGTTCACACACACCTGTCTGAACATCAATAAAGACACACACAAATAAATGCACAATGAGAGTGCACACTTCCCTACATATAGTGGTGTTATACGAGCGTCTTGTGTAAATATGACGAGACATACAGCTACAGGCGAATCCCTTCTCACCTGGGACCGAAGGTGCCTGGGGAACTAGTCTCCTTAAAACGTCCCGGCACTGCTGTCGTATGGGGGACCGACCAGGACCGGACCGGCGAGCTGATTCGGGCCGGGAGTTTGAGAAACGGTGCTTTTAGTTTGATTTTTCCCCACACCAAGAATTACTTCTATCTACAGAGAGACTCGACGCAGCGTTTAGGATACACTTTCAAGTACTTTTCTACAAGTAGCCCGAGTATAAACTAAATTGAGTTACCTCTGGTTTTTAAACCGATGAGATATTAGTACAAGTGAAGCCCTCACGTCACCCTCAGCCGGGGGTCCTACATTCAAACGGAAAGATTCAATGAGCAAGACTAATTTAGCTCCATTCATCTGAACCCCCCCCCCCCCAAAAAAAGTAGTCTAATGTTTTGCACTTTTAACATTAAGTATCAAATGTTTTTTGCACAATAACCGAAACAGGTACAGATGTGGTACAAACACTTACATAACCCCCAAACACCACTGCTGCAAATCATTATAGGAGCATGGGGGGGTGTACGACATGAATAAGTGTGTGTGTGTTTTAGGCAAGACTTGAATTGGCCGCCACAAAATAGCTGCAGAGGTGATGCTGCGGTATCAAATAATAGCAAAAGTTAGCAGAAAGGAAGGAAAACTGAGAAACAACAACACGCCCCCGTCTCGTGTGTAAAGGTTAAGCTCTTTAACCAAACCTCCGCGACGCATCCACATAAATATAGCACCCTAGCGAAACTGGATTCAAAACAGTCGAAAAATGAGCATCGACGTGAAGCCTTTCAGAAACAACGCTTCCCTCTTCCGCTCCGTCTGTTACGTTCAAAAACGATGGATGAGGAAAATGCGACTATGACTCGACGTTACGATGCTGCATTCATGTCGCCTGGGGAGAACCGACGACTTCAAGTGTTGGTGTGTTTGAGACCGTCTAGAACGCCAGGATTTACCGGTTGCTCTAGACTGTGTTTGCTCCTGATCAGCTTTATCACACGTAACACACACGTACTTAAGTGATGATACATCTGAGTTTGTGTTTTATCTGATCATTCCCTACACTCACACTACAGCTATGTCCTTGTTGGTGACATCAGAAATCAGGGTCCTTCACCAAACCATCTGAAAGCTGAACGGTATTTTGTGGTTGGAAGTTTGTATCTACCGTCTTTCCCATGGGACATGAATGCAGCATTACATACTATGTTCTCTCTCCCCGTCTTCTTTTTCTTATGAAATGCACGTCTACAGGACAACACAGCACCCCTAGTGTTCAGGTGAGCGCATCAGAAGTCCCAAAACCTCCTTTTTT
>CABFOQ010032686.1:0-10976 GCA_900660455.1 Gephyroberyx darwinii
AGAATCACAAGAGTCCTTATCTTACCATGGGCGATGTGCACTTTCTTCATCCACGGGTAGACAACAACGGGCGGCTTGTCTTTGCCCTGGCAGCCCGCTTTCCTCTGCACCTGAGCAGGCTTACAGGTCACCCAGGCCTGGCACTCATCACCCACGGAGAACCGCTCCTTAACCGTGTCGCTTGGCTCTCTGTAGCCGGGGAAGGGCGCATCTCGGGCGTGTGAGTGGTCCTCATCGTCCCGCTGATGCCCCGGGTGTTGCCCCTGCACAGGGTGTTGGTAGCTGGTTTGTTGTGGTGTGTATGGAGGCGGAGGGGGCTGAGGGTGGTAGCCCCCTGCATAACTACCACTGTCCTGGGGGTTGTAATACCCCCCTTGGTCACTAAAATTACTGTAATCTTCTTCACAAGGCGGGAACTGCGGCTCAACATATTTACAGCTCAGCACATAGGACTCCATGATTGATTTATAGCGAAGCTGGTAGGAGAATACTAATTTTTCTTTCTCTCCCTCTCTCTCTCTTTCTCCCCCTCTGGCATCAAGCCATCCTGCGGCTGTCAAATAGACGGACGGCCACGTAGCCCACGTGACCCCGCGACCAGCCAATGGGGGGCTGCATATCGAATTGTTTATGTCACACGTAATGGGATAATTTAGATAAAAAATGCTCGTTTCGATGCTGATTTGCTGGAGGGAGACTTCGCTAAGAAGACTTGTGTGGAGGCATTGTAGGACAATGAAGAGACTTGTGGAATAAAAAAAACACTGAAAGCATGATTTATCTATCTATCTATCTATCTATCTATCTATCTATCTATATCTCAATCTATCTATCTATCTATCTATCTATCTATCTATCTATCTATATATCTATCTCAATCTATCTATCTATCTATCTATCTATCTATCTATCTATCTATATATATATATCTCAATCTATCTATCTATCTATCTATCTATCTATCTATCTATCTATATATCTATCTCAATCTATCTATCTATCTATCTATCTATTTATCTATTTCAATGTCTAGCCTATCTCCTCCCTCTCTCTCTTTGCTCCCCCACCCCCCACACACGCACGCACGCACACACACACACACACACACACGGCCTATTGAAACGCTGGACAGTAGATTTAGTAGATTTATGACTTTTAGCTGAATGACTTCTACCCCACACAGATGGCCGGAGCTGAAAAATTAATCTCGCCCATATTGAGAGACGGCGGGGCCATATTTGGCCTTGTGGCTAGTCAAAAGACGGACAACAAAACGTGGCCGGTCAGAAAGGCCTCCAATAAAAGAATAGAATAAAAGGTTCCCAGACAGTGACTAGTAGTTGGCTTTGTTAGGCCGGGGTCATCCCGAGGTGTCCCGCGCACCACCATCAACTCGGCTTTTAAAAGGGGTCTTTAAAAAATGAAGCCAAAACATGTTGAACGGGAGAAAAATGAGGCAGGGTTTAAAAAATGAAGCTGTAATCGAAATAGGGGACGGAGATATGTGGGGCTGTGCAAAGTAATCCCGAGGTATTGATGGTGCTAATAGACTTGCACGAACTGCATCTGTGTTGCTTAACGCTGGGGCTGCTTGAACCTTGTGGACAATCACGTGAAGATTTCTGCTTTAGGCTGCAGCTCAGACACAAACTGCGTCTCTAAGGATGCTAAGAAATCATCATAACTGTCTAATATTCTCGTACCACTTCTACCTATAATAATGATAATGATAATAATAATAATGATGATGTGAGAGGAAGAGGAAGGTGTTTTGGGGAGCGCTGCCAATCACATAATTGCTTGGCTCAGACATTAAAGATTGCTCATGGAGGCGGTTTCAGGCTTTGGCATGGCTGAAAGACTCCAAGAGAACGAACGACTATATCGGACTAAGCTACTATTACACGAGTCATTTGCCCTGAATAGCCCAAACTGAATGATGGCCGTAAATTAATGTAAAATGACTAAATGACCAGTAAAGGGGTGAACCCAGCTGAATCTGGTTTTATTGTCACTCTCACTAAAACCGTTTTCTCTTTTTGTCTTGGTGAAGAGACAGAGCAGTGGCTACATTTAAAGACTAGTTAACTTGAGACTAATACATGCTCACATTAAAAATAATAGTAGAGGCACTAAACAAGGGGGGTGGAGGAGCAGTCTGTATGCACTGCACTCCACTGCAGCATAGAGGCTGTTTTAGAAAGAGGAATCTCCATTGCTGCCAACACATTTTGTTAACATTTTCCATCTGTTCCCTCAACAGCTACCACTGAGGTGCCCCTGAGCAAGGCATTTAAACCTCTATTTCCTGTAGTAGACGGTAAAGGAGGCAGTACTGAAGAAGGGCATGTATGTTCAGCAGAGTTATTCCACTCCCTGGGTTTGACAGATGGCTAGTCGTCGCCCATAGACTCCCCTAGAACCCAATCTGTGACCGAGGCAGCTCCACACACATTCGGTTCTACAGGGTATATATAGGCGAAGTTTGTCTTCGTGGCCGGCTGCTGACAGCTTTATTCTGTTGTTGTTGGCGTCAGGGATTTGCCCGGTGCCCCAGGTCACTCATAGTGTATCTCTGCATGTCCATTTTATTTACCATCTCTTTCAATGAAAACACATGTCCACATAAAAAATAATTGCAGTACTTAAAAACAGCACTCAACCCATCCCTTAATGGAAGTGGAAGTGCTCTGTTTTTGTCTCTGATGTTCCTTGACTGTTGAGCATGTGATGCACCAGCGTCATCGTATGATTTGTTGAAACCATTAAAGGTACCATGTGTAGCCTTTTAACAAAAATAAATCATCACTGCATTCATTTTGACACTTCAAGTATAATTACTGTAAACAAACAAGACCATTGCAGAGAAGACATGGTGGCATCTACGTGCCTCTACACTGTGTTTTATATTGTGTGCCATCTGGTTGCTTTACGGCACAAAACAGGAAGAGGGCGCTGTTATTCCTGCACAAAAGCAGCTAAGGCTTTCTGAGTTTCTTGCAGTTGCAGATGGTGGAAGGAGTGAACGGGCCCTGGAAAAATCACATCATGTTCATCTTCTTCAGTAAAGAGAAAACAGAGGAGGGACCAGTAGCAACATCCCCTTTGCAACAGGAAACAACGTGGGTTAATGGGAATTGTGGACTTACTTTTGAGAAACACTAGCACTAACAATCATCTTAACCATCACCCCCATCAGTGTTAGTGCCATGCTTTTCCCATTGAGTTTTGTAGTTGCTGAGGCTGACTGGGAAATAATGACATAGAGTAAATCAAATTGTGAAAACTGTGAAATCCCAAGCCATGGTTGGGTTGAATAGCAACGAAACTTGAATTATGTTCAAACACATTTTCAACCGTTTGCTACTTTTGGCCTACAAGATTTTATCTATTCAATTGAACAAGGCTGATCTTGGATATCCTGGTTTCTGAGACTCTGGGTCTGGACCAGGGCAGGAAACTATCCATTTTGTCAACAGGCCACAGCAGCTGGTAAATCCCAAAATCCACCATCCAGTCATTTGACCCACCAACCAGGTTTTGAGAACAGAAGAGGACCACCAAATTATGGTTGGTCACCTGCCAGAATAACTGGTAAAGTAAACAAACCACAGGCATAATTTCTCATTTAAATCCTGGTTGGGATCAGTTTTTGATGGACGACTGCCCCTAGCCTGAAACTGTCTGGACATCACAGGCTATAACCAAGGATATTTGAATCAAAGCTTTAATAGACAACATTTTGAAGCAATGAAGGGCAATTCTGCCAATAATATGAATAACAGTATAATTCAGTGTTTTATTATTATATTATAATTATTTAAATGCATTTAATTAATATTAATTAATATTAATATATTATCCATATTTATTTTTATCCCATTGACCAATCCCCAGCCCTGCTGAAGGAAACATTGCCCTGTCCTTTCCCTCAAACTGTTGCCCACATATCATGGTCTTAAGGCTTATATAGTAATGTAACTCTTGGCCCAAGTGATATGCAACTTGTCGCTGTGTAAATCCTGTACAAGATGCCACAGGGATGTTCTGTTCTCTAAGAGCCTAATTGCCTGTCATCGTTTCAGGATGCAGACATTCATTTTTGCTGATGACATTTAGAAACTTCCCATGGCCATTTGGATGAAACACTGGCGAGGATATGACTCTGCTCTGAACTATTTGGTGCTAGAGGGCTATAGGGACTGCACGGACTACGGCAACTTTTTTTGTAAAGTAAGATTTTTGTATTATAAGCAATAAAAAGGTATCCATTGATAAGTAAAGTTTGATCTGAGCCTTTTCAGAATGGTTTTGTTGCATGATGAAAGGGTTAGGTTAGAGTTTGAACATTGACCTTTAGACTTTAAGAACCTGCAAATGAGCAAAAATCTATTCAATTTGGGACTATTAATCCATGCCTTGAGTGAAAAAGGACTTTGACCTAAAACTTTCATTTTTCAGGATTATTCTGGCTTAGATTCTTCCTCTAAAAAGGGGGTTTGAACACTAAAGTCATTAGCTTACATCACCTTTGAATGGGATCCCCTAGCTCTGAACTTTTGTGGATTCTTTTAAAGCAACAACAACTGAGTGATGTTTCAGTTTTTGAAAGAGCATTCTTCCCTAAGAATGTAGCCTAGCTGCCATCAGGTCGCGAGAGGGTCAATCAGAATCATTGACCGCTGCTTCACCGTTCCATTAGTCCTAGCGCTGGACAGGGCCACGCAGGGGCTCGAGCTGGGGACCATCCAGAGTTCACGCGGCCTGCGGGAGCCGCGAGCCATTGTTCTGTACTGGTCTCTAGCACCCTAGGTCCTCACAGACAAACAGGAATACCAAATATGGGCAGGTTAAGAAAAATTATTGTTGGTCGATGTAAAGGAAAATGCTCGTGGCATGTAAGATTAAAAGGTAAAAGGTATGACCTCAGTAAATATCAATAAATCAATAAATAAAAACACTTATATTTTAAGAAAACTAATTTACTGAATTTGAAACTAAACTGAATTTATGTTTTTCCCCTTATACTATGCTATTCCACTTCCTATGATACATACTATGAATTTATGTCATATACCTATATGTCATAAAAGCCTAAAAGGTGGTTTACCCTACTCTATATCTATCCTCAAATTATTGGTATTGATTAACGTCCAATCACTTGAGATGACGTCAGATGTAGCTGGTAGCAGCCTACTAACGCGCGTGCATTGTTGTCGATGCACTATATATGCTGATATTGGCTTTTCTTAGAGAAAGACAACTACCCCAAATTATGAAAATTAGTGGTTTTTGTTAGTGGACATTTAAGCCAGCCTAAGCCGTCATAGGTTACATTTGATAGTTTTATAATTTCTGATGTTATAAATTATTTTTGAATTTATACATTTATAAGCAGATCTCGGTTTCTCAAGTTTGATTTCGACACTCAACACAGCAACCCTGAGTTGAGGTCCTAAGCATAAATAGGCTATGTAAGTATGTATGAAATAGACAAACAGGCTATCTTAAAATGCGGGCTAAATCCACCTCTCATCCCGAGTTGCCTCCATGATATAAAGCCATTCAGATGTGGCTTTTCTTTCTGGGGTCGTTTCACTTTTTCATCTTAGACAGGCTGACCGCCGGCTCACCCCTCCACCCCCGGCCCTCTGCCGGGTCAAAGCCGAGCTGAGAGGCGCTTTAACCCGGTTTAGACATTAACTCCGACCTCTAGCCCTGGGAATCCACCGTCTAGGGTTGAGCTATTATTATGGGAAGAAATAAAGCTGAATATATTGACTGTAAATTGGGCAAATCGATTATTGAGCAGGGTCTAGGTTCAAACATAAATGTTGAACAAAATCAAATTCAACTCATAGGCAAAAAGCTTATTCATAGCCTAGACTAAACATTTCATAATTGTATCATTTGTTATGTTATGCCTACAATAATAAAACTCCAACTGTTAGGAATGCAAAATAAGCATGAGGAAATTACAATAATAATTCATCTAGTTAATTTATTTACAGGCTACAGATCAGTTTAAATGATAAGTCAATAGGCCTATTCCTTAATCTCATAATTGTTATCAAGTACAATTGAGGCTGTATTCTATAAATGCCACCATATCCCGACATTTTAAAGACTGAAATACAAATGTGTTGCTATAATAATCGTAAGAGCATCGTTTTAAAATCACACGAGGTTCCATATAAAACTTTTTCTGTTTTTGAGATGCAACATTCTGTAGACTATTTGATTTAACTATTGTACTATTTAGAACAAAAATATTGAATAACACAGAATACTATCGTGTGTTGAATGAGAGCAGAAAATTGTTGCAGACTATTAGGGAGTATTGATTTGGATAGCTATATGATTATAGGTGATATGCTTTTTTTTCTTTACTATAATTACTTATGTTTTTTGGGTCTACTCTCGTAAAATATTGTGTCATTTGTATTAGTAACTATCCTACACAGAACATTTACTATGTTTATACAATAACCCAATAACCCAAATATTGTCTTTGCATGAACAAAATAAGATGTTAAAGGTTCTTCATAGCACCAAAAAGGGTTCTCTGATTCAAACATAAACCACCATTTACTATATGGGATCCATTTTCGTTAGAGAGCAAGAGAAGGCTTTTAGGATGATATTGCTGTTTTCGTGTATCGTAAATTTAAATGCTGTAACCAATTATTTTCTCCTTGTCATAAACTGCGGCCGTGTTGTTCTCACGGTATTTACTTCTGCTTATAAAAGCGTGAAGGCTTGATGACAGTAAAGATAGCAGGAAAACACATGGGCTAGTGTCGTAACTCGTGAAAACTCGTGAAGACTCTTTTTTCACCTCCAAACACACATCCAGTACCAGGAAAGATGGTCTGATGACCAGGAACCCATTTACAGGTCCTGTTCACTAAAACAGATATTTGGCTGGTAAAACAGTGAAAGTGGATTTTCTGCAATCCAACAAGCCAGTTTGGCTTATAGACAGTATCGCTTCCTGCCCTGGATGTGAAAAATACACAGTAGCTAGCTCACACATCTTAGTAGCAGTATTAATAAATAAATATCGAAATATCATTAAACCAATACCATATATGACAATAAATAGATGATCATAATAATAATAATAATAGTAGAAATAATAATAATGATTTAGATGACAGCAGCAACAACAAAAACAAAAACAACAACAATAATAATAATGTACAGGAACAAAAATAGAAACAACGCCTTCAAAGTGTCTAATTGTACTTAATGTCTAATTTTAAAAAAGTATAATTCAACGAATATCCCGTTGCATGACTCTGGAAACGAGGCGAATTCATTTCAAAATAAAATGTGCAGGCCTGATAATCTACAACAGATGGAACAGGTTTCAGTTGGGATACATGCCCACTTGAGAACACACAGGTTGTGGAAATCGCTCGCACACACACACACACACACACACACACACACACACACACACACACACACACACACACACACACACACACACTGTCCAAGCTCGCTCATATGTTCCTGAGTACAGGAGCTCCCAAACTTTTTCATGTCAAGGACCCCAAATAGACGTACATTCGAGAGCAGACCCCCGTTTGATTTTGTGCCAAGGACCCCAGTGACCCCAAGAGTTTCCACCTGAGAAGATATTTGTTGTTAGATATGACTTTATTATTAAGAATTAAATCTCTCTATACTATAGGTGGGGAGATAACAACAGTTAATAACAGTTCAGAGTGTAAAACCCATGATCAAAAATCAATTTCTCCAGTGTAAATAACAGAGAAATGAAACTATTGCTATTGGATCCTGGAAACCCCCTCAAGGATCCCCGGGGGTTCCAGGACAGCCACCTTGGGAAGCCCCGGCTCTACAGTCATAACTTACAATCGCTTCCCAATATGAAAACGAGAGACACTTACTTGCTTTCTGATCTCGCGTTAAAATACAAATATTCGTTACTGTAAAATCCCGTCGGAACGCAGCTAATCCGGTTGCAAACCGGAGCTGTTGCTCTTTACCGACACAAAGAGTGTGCTGTTGTTTTCGGCCAAATATATCCCATCTGGCCCGCCGTCGGCTATTCTGTGTGAGTTATATTTTGGGGCTTGTCAACCGGCGGCAATAAAACACACTTTATTACTGTCACGTGCTCTGTTTTTTTTTCTTCCCCCGCTGCTCCCACGCGGGTTCATAAATTATTAGGCCTGCACCTCGAGCCACTTGACTCAATGGTGGCGCCAGAAAAATACAAAGAGAAGCAAACACTGCATCGCTAGATGTTAGTGCTGCTGGAGTTTTAATACAATTGGGAGTTGTTGTGCTTTCAATTTAACTACAGGACAGTTTCCGTGCTTACAAATCGTTTTTTCAAATTATTTTTGTTTGTTTGTTTGTTTATATTTTGGGAGAGGGACTGGACATTTTGTGAGATACGGAATTTACAAAGCCAATTGTAATTGTGTTGCTCGAGTTATAATCGAAATATTATTTTTGATTTTGTTGCTGTTGTTGTTTAATGGAGAGAAATTTATTAAGCCCAAGGCACGTTTTTGGATGCTGGATTGGATGTTTGTGAGTGGATTAAAGTCCGTGCGTAAAACAGGACGTCTGCATGAATTTGAGACTGTATTTAAAGTCCCTATGCAGCATGACTACAACCTCCTTAAATCCACCTACAAAAAAAGCAGAAGAGACTAAACGCTGTTTGCATTTTTCTGGATGTTTCTGGAATGCCGATCGGAACATTTGTTTCCTGCTTTGATTTCCGTAAATGGGGAGCAATAAAACCATAAACAGCCTCTGTGAAAACAAACCGTGTGTGTGTGTGTGTGTGTGTGTCAAACTGGACACCGGTTTGCTTGCTTTAACAGCTCAGCGGCTGGTGAGGACATTAAGTGCCAAAACAGCACACCAAACCAAAAGCTAAACTATCTAAAAGATCTTAGAAAACGTAGTAAATTATACCACCAATAACATAATAACATCACTATTATTATTATTATTATCATCATCAATAATAACAATAATAATAATAATAAGACTATATCACATGCAGGTCTTGAAAAGTCGTATGAAATCGGGCCCTAATATCAGTAAGAGCTACAAGCTTTATTTTAATTCGCATGGACAGTAATCTCTAATTTTATTTTTTAGATGCCCTGAATGTGTGGAAGCAGTGGGAACCAGCCTTTCTGACACCTCTCTGCTACAATTAATGTTTAAAATTCTGGTCCTCAGTTTTGAATAATAAAATAATTGCAAAATATCTAAATAAACAGTTAAATATTAATGCACTGCACCACTCAGGGCTTAAATGTGCTCAGCTACCATGTTGTTTACTCTTCAAGAGCTGTGATGCTTGAAGAGAATAAAACACTTTTTATATACAATAGCGTGTTACCGCCGTTTTCAATAAAAGTAACCCAGTGGACACCGTGATTTACAACGGCTTGGCTTGGCGTCGGGCCTAACATCGCCTCCTAGCCGCTGAAGCCAAAAACAACCCTGGAACACAAAGTGCCGAAGGTGCATTCGAGGTAGCTGGGAAAACAGAGGGTTATGACCTCCTAAGTAGATGATCCAGAGTGAAAACAGGCATTCACAGAGCTGGAATCTGTTTAATGACGCCATGAAGACATGGTGGGCTGATCCCTGAGTGTGCAGCGCCATCTAGCGTTCATAAAGACAACAGCATCAGCACCAGTGTGAGAGTGAAGTCAGCGGGTAAATACACTGTACATACAAACTAGTAACCCTGATATTATAGGGACTATTACTGCTAATAGATATGGGTGATGTAAACACCTCACATTACTAACATACACTTTTCAAATATTTCTGCCTAGAAAACTGAAAAAAGAGAAGAAGGTCCACAATAGGAATGGTTATTTTCAGTTATTTTCACATGCTCCTCAATGTCTTCTTGTGTTTTTAAAAATGTCAATGTAAAATCCTCCATGGCCAATACGACTAACTTAAGCCAGTGATAAACCGGGCAATTTTGGGGGCATTTCTCAAAAGTGTTATTACAGTGTTATATAATATTTATTATAATATTTTTGACGTATTGTCTTAGTTTGTCACCTGCTAATGGAAGTACTGCACATCTACATTCCAACTAAAATGGCCTTGTGTATCATTTTGAGTGGTGTGGTCTATTGCCTGTATGCTGCCCCCCTCTGGTGGATCATGACAACAACAACAGCAGCATTGGCGTAAATACACTTTACAATGAGATACCATTATGTACCATCAAACTGACCACAACAGCGACTGATACTGTTTATTCCTTGAGTAATATTCATTAAGTCCTGCATAATAACATCACTACTAAATAACATTACTACTAAATAACATTACTACTAACAAGTTATCAGTTTAATGTAATGTAAATGCAAGGTACCAGGCTGCAACCAAAAGAGGACAGGAAAGCCTCAATACATTTTGAGCCTGTTGATAGGCAACAATTAGGCTGATAGGCTTATCAATTAAATAGTATTTAATAGTATTTTCTCATAATTAATTGGATAACCTGATGTAACCCTGTTTCAGGCAAGTGCGTTACTCCCATATCAGTTCTGGTAAAAGAGTATTTTAGGGTTCAGGAACCTTGTTTTGCTCCATCAAACAGATCAACATCACTACTAGGTTACTGCAATAAAAAGTTATCAGTAAAATACATTTAAATGGGTTTGCAGTTAATCAAACAAGGACAGAGAGGTCATGATAGAGAGGCAACATTGCAGGCATTAATGCTAAATTAAATTATCTCAAAATATCCCAAATATGATCTCTAGAATTGATTGTGATCATTTTGAGGTTCTTGTTAAAATCTAAAAGCTGAACCTCTCTAACATACAGGCTGTGATCGGCCCAGTGGACAAACCTGGAGCTGGCTGCTGTCTGGCTGAAACCGACGTCTCTACGCCGTCCTGCAGGGACAGAAATGGGAATGTTTGGTAACAAACTGACACACA
>CABFOQ010032686.1:36523-72658 GCA_900660455.1 Gephyroberyx darwinii
GTGTGTGTGTGTGTGTGTGTGTGTGTGTGTGTGTGTGAGAGAGAGAGAGAGAGAGAGAGAGAGAGAGAGAGAGAGAGAGAGAGTGTTTGTGTTTTATTAGGCCCATAACTCTTCAGACTCCTCTGTAGGCATAAAAGCTGAAGGCTGGATCTCTACACTGCAGCCTAATAAGAACCAGTTCAGCTGGCAGCAGAACAGAGCAGAAAAACACTCAGCACCACAACAGCATCATGGCTCCAGAACATTTTAAATGGTGTAGCTAGGGTGAAACAATAGTGTTTCTGCCGTGGCGCAACATTGTGTGCATGTTGTGTGTTTGTTTGTGTTTTATGGGGGTTGGATGGTGGTCCTAGAAATACCTAGTTGGATATTTTTGGTCTATATGACACTCCTAGGCCGCAGCAAGCCCAGAAAGATTTAAGGGATAATAGGTCACTCTGATCCAATATCAATATGGTGAAGGTTAGAGGAAGAATCCACACTTACCACACTGGAACACTTACACTGTTAAAAAAACAGCTGTTAGCAATGTGCTTTGCATTTCTGGGACCATTTTGTTGGTTATTTCTGCAGATTAATGGGCAAAATGGACGACGTGATGTCACATGAAGATATTTCCAGCACAGCCACAATGGCAGAAATAAAAAGCAGAAACAATTTCCGATATCTAAACCATCAGTGGTTACGTCAAGAAGAAGACGAGCATCTTTTGCACTGAGGTTCAACAACCAATTTTCTCCACTAATAGTAGCCTCAATAGACCATGATGCAATGCAGCCACAAGACATGTTGAGTTTTAAGAAAGGGGTGAGACATTTTCTTGACTGAAAAAGCTCTTGTTCTTACTGTGCTATAGCTATCTTCCCCTCCACCTAGATGTATAGAGCACAACTCAATGCAACAAGTTGAGGCCCCTTCTCTGGGGGTTGTCAAAAAGCATGCTGGGAAACGTAGGAAATCACTAAGTGAAGTAGATGAGGTAGGTTGAGGGAAAGTGGACACAACAAAGAAGCAAATTGCAGCATCACAAAATAGTTCCTGGAATTCATTGAACATCACATATTGATGATTTCTAACAGTTTAAGAACGTGGGTGAAATTTTCCTTTAAATTAGAGATAAACAATGAAAAACCACCTTCCTATCAAGGTGGTTCAAGATCTCTATTTTCTGAGGTGGCCTTAGTCTAGGAAGGAATTTGACTTGGTGCATATGCTTTTCAAATTACTCATGGGACAGGCCACCACCTTCAGTGCAAGAAGGACAAGTGGTCAGTATAATGCAGCCCAAGAGGGTGTTTGAGAATGTTTGTGGTCTCTTTTGGGAGCATATGCCACTCTCATATGGTGAATTGAACCTTTGAATGCATTAAAACACATGCCAAAACAGAGTGTAACCTCAAAGAAGCACTGTTGTCAGCAATTTAGTTTCCCCTTGTTTCTTTCTGAATTCAGAATGTCATGCAACTGTCCTATACCTGCAGTCATTTTTTTGTAGAATACAGGGTTGGTCTGTTCCAGAAATAAGCTCTTCTTCTTGACATACCATTGATGTTTTAGATATCTGAAAATGTTTCTGCTATTAATTTCTGCCACATTAATATAATTGCATCTGTAATATTACCATGTAGGGCGTGATCCTGATGTGCTAAACTCCCACAGCCACACTGGGAAGGTTGGGAATGTAGGTAGGATTAAGGCCTACACCTGCAGCAGAGGGTCGGATGGGTCGGAGTCATGTGGATACTGACTCCCTCCATCCCTGAGATGAGGTACTGGAGAAGAGAGGTTCCCAGCACCCCCATGTGTGGATAAGTCATACTGCAGGTCAGCTTCTCTTGTGGTTGCAGGTATGTTAGGAGTTGGTTCCACTTGCGTCCCTGTTTTGGACACAGTTTTGATTCTAGTTCAAGCTGTCAAACTAAAAGAAGTTTTGTGTACGAGCAGACTAAAATGATAGATGGGCTTTCAATATCTCCTTTCCTTAAGCTGGGAGTTTTCTTACTTTTTCATGCCAAGGATCCTAAAATATTATGAGCGTCTGGTGAAGGAAGACCTACTAAATCTATAGGCAGCTATATATTTCAAAATTTCAAAAATGGGGGTAATATCAAATTTTAAAAAAACGGTTTCCAGTTCAAAGCAACTGCTTTTTATTTGACACAATTGTATTGCAACAGTGCCAGAGAAAACAGTTTCAGTATTATAAAAAATGATGACTGTTTTCCATTTTGCTGCTGTTTCTGTTTGAGATGAATTTGACACACTCTTTCTGCAGCAGGAGATACAGAGATAGATAGATAGATAGATAGATAGATAGATAGATAGATAGACCGATAGATAGATAGATAGATAGATAGATAGACCGATAGATAGATAGATAGATAGATAGATAGATAGATAGATAGATAGATAGATAGATAGATAGACCGAGATAGATAGATAGATAGATAGATAGATAGATAGATATAGCGATATATAGATATAGAGATATTTTGCCTCTTCCCTCTACTGTGAACCAAACAGAAATCACCTGGTCAGTTCATTATCTATTAAAACTCAATGCATGCAATGACAAAAAAAATTCAAGAAACATAACTGCAAATGAAGTGCATCACTTTGTCTCAATTTATCTGACACATCCAAGGTTTAAGAAATGGTGACAATTTCCTTCCTTCCTTCCTTCCTTCCTTCCTTCTCCTCTAAGTACTCCTAACACGCTGAAAGCTGAGAGCGGTTAACATGTTAAGAACACAATCAGCGAGGCCAAGGGCGCTGAGAAATTTAAAATCCTTGAGAGAACCCATCCAGAGACAGAAAAGACTACAATATAGAGGATACTGGGGGAAAAAATCAGCCTTTGCGCGTCTGAAACGTCATCACAACGCGCCAGAGCATCGTTTGGCAGCTGATGATCCCAGATGTCAGCTCAGGTGACTGGGCTAAAAACAAAACTCTGCTTGTTTCCTTCAGTGCCCAGCTGACTGAGTGACCGGCCAACTGGCTGTCGGCAACACAAAACAACGTAGGTACTTGTCCTTTGTTTATTTTGATAAGCGTAAATGAAATTATGGTGTGGCCTAGTTTGAGTTGTCCAACGTCACCCAAGTATCGACGTTGGCGCTAGTCTGGTGTTGGTAGATAACGTTCGGCCACTTAAGTTAACGTTAGCCAACGTCTGGTAACGTCCACTTTACAAACAGTTACGGGTTTTGTTGAATTCTGCCTAACGTTATTTTTGTAACGTTAATGCTTTTATGACTAACGAGCTATCTGTTATGTCAATGCCCAATTAAGCAGATTCCAGGTTTGCTAGCAGCGTTTTGAAAGTCAATGCTTTGTTTGAGAAGCTAACGACGTTAGCTAAGCAACGTTAAGTTACCGTGTGTTCACCTCCTGTAAAGTTCGGTGCTCTAACTAACTTTTATTGCCTGCAGTCCACAGTGGCTGGAAAATTCCTCTTAACCAGACACTTGTTTTTTAGAATTAAAGGACCTCAGAATGATTGATGGTTACCTGCCAAAGTGTTTGGTAGAAACTTACTAGCCGAAGCCAAAATCTCTCAGAAACAACCTACCTGGTGACCCATCCTGTTGCTCTATGACAGTGCCTTGCATCTATCTTACAAAACTTGCGAAATTTAGGGCCTAAACGATTGTGGAAAAGTTGTTAAGTCATGTTCTGCACAGGAATGTTAGAGCAAGGCCACCCTAGGCAATGTCCTCTTTCATACAAAGAAATAACTGTTCAAATTGGGGCTAGAAAGATGGCTGCTTTAGAGGTTTTAGAGCGTTAAGGAAACACTGTGTCTGTCTGGGACTTCACAGTAACTTGAAAAGAACATCAACTTCGTAATATCAACTATTACAATTAACAAACCGCAAGATTGGAATGGTGTTTCAGACATTTTGTTCAACAAGTTGTTCTTGTGTTGAAGGAAAATCTCCCATTGTACTCAAACTGAGCTAGTACTAAGTATCTCATTCACTCAACCCCCACTTTTTTTAAAGATGTTAAGGCTGAAATATAACTTGTGTATAAAAACCATATGTGTTCATATGAACTGCAGTCCATCTTGCCTTATGCTTTGAGGTTATATAAACAGCTCTAAACAAATCCACAATAACAACATTACCATTGTGTTGAGTAATTCCATAGGCAGCTTTCTAAATTCTCTTTCTAAAGTGTATAAGTAGTGGCAAGGGTTATACACGTTTAACATCAACAGTGGAAATTGTGTAACTAGCAGCAAAGACCATGTACTTTGTTCACCTGAAACATTCTGTATACTGAGAGAGGAACCAGGCTTGTGTGTTTTCTAATCACTGGATGATGGTATTTTCTTTAACAGAGACTTTCTGTACCATAGTGAACCAAAGGCAACTGACCAGAGGAGATAGCTGTAACTTACAGATATGGGGGCTGTCCTATCCCGATGGAAGGTAAGTGGGTGTGAGATAGAGAGGGTGAAGTCAAATGTATAGTCAAATGTTTTGTTCATTTTAGACATTTTAGGCAGTGTCTGATTCTAAACACCAAACTGCATTGAAAACAGGTAGGGTGACATATTTCTAGGAAAAAGGTATATTATTATTTGGGCTGGTAAAAATTGTTCTTGGCAGGTGTTTTGTTTTAGTTTAGGACCCCTTGGCAGGTGAGCCAAAGGGGTCCTAGTTCATTTAATTTCAGACCCTGGTTTTGACTTTGATTGCTCTGTGTTGTTACGGGAGCAGAGTACTGCCATGAGAAATCAGTGTGACAACAGCCAAAAACGGAGGCAAAAACACTGTTGTTTTTTTACTGATAAACCAATCAGTTCTGAATGTGTTTGCTATGAGTGATGAGGAATGTTGTTCTGATGAAGCTAGGTTTAAAGATTAGTCTCTAACTCTTTAGCCCTCTTTTGATTATTTTTATCCGCTATCCAGACAAAGCCAACCACGGTTGAGCAGTTGGAGAACTTGGACAAGGTATACATACACACACACACACACACACAAACACGTATATATGTTCAAACGGTTCGACATGGGTTTTTGAAGGCCGATACTGTTTTCATTTTTTATTGGAGCTGCCAATAGCTGATACTTTGCACCAATATTCAGTATCTTTAAATTTAACCATTTTTATGTTTGTTGATACTAGTAGTAGCAAGCATCTATGGATGGGTTAGCCTGGTGTTTGGGTGTAACTTTTTCTGTCCCTGTTGAAACGCCCATGTGCTCCAAGCTTATGGACACCTGCAAAATTGTCGTATGTTCAAAGTGCCGTGCTGCTAACTGCAACGTAAGGTGCCTACCTACTTGAGAATTGGGAATTACACACTAAGCATTTGGTTGCCATTTTGATGAGGCACATGTTGTTTTAAACATGGAATCACTGTTGTGTTTGTTTCCTGTTTCTTTATAGGCTAGCTTTGGTCATAAGAATAAAGAGACTAGTGTAGACATGCTCAGTACATGGAAAACAGTTGCAATGGAGGAGAATTGCAGGGCGTAGTTGGATTGGAAATCAAGTTTTGTTACGCTTCAGCAGTTGTTAGGTTTGCATGTTGTCTGTCACACCCACGAAAGTGAAAATTGAAAATTGATACTGAAACTGTTAATTGTCTTTGGCAGATTCTGTACATGAAATGGCATTGAAAACAAGCAGGGTGACATATTTCTATGAAACATGTTTTTTAGTTATCATGGCTGGTAGAAATTATTCTTGGCAGATCATGTTTAAAATTTGGATGCTGCCTTACAACACTAATAGTAATAGTGTTTAGTATGTGAGATTTTCTGGATTATTGAAGATGAGATTTGGCATTTAGCGTACAAACGCTCATATTTTTGTATCCAAAATAATATCAGAGTACTAATTGCATGTAAACTTGCACTCAGTGTCAGAGAGAACATACCTTATGTCAACCAAGAGGCACCAATTTCCTGGAATCTCATAAACATTAACTTTAAAGACAGCAGCATGCTCCAATAACCGCCCTTTTTCTTTTGTAGGAGATCAAAGAGTTGGAGGAGTTTAGAGCCAAAAACCAGCGTCTGCTAAAGGTAAAGTGTGTGTGTGTGTGGGGGGGGGGTTGTTAAAGGTCAGCTGCAACACTAGAACTGCGACACCACCAGTATGACTTTGATGGAACTTGGAGGGTTGATGCATCTTGTCACTGATCGGCTCAAAGGGTGCCTGAAGAATGCTAACAAAGCAGAAACTGTGTGTGTGTGTGTGTGTGTGTGTCCCTAGCTGTGGGTCGGGCGGTTGCTTCTCTACTCGTCAGCCCTGTACCTGCTGACCTGTCTGATCGTCTACTATCTCTACCTACCTGAACAATGGAGTCAGAGGCTAGCCATGGCCCTGCCGTTCTTCTTCTTCCCTGTACTGTGAGTATTGTCTTGTTTTCGAAGGTCGTTCACATCGCTAAAGCACAGAGATGTGTACGTCTTGATCATTTTGCACCTTTTAGTGTGTTTAATGATCCGCACACCGAGCCAAAGTCAAATATTCATTACGCTTGCTTGTGTTCATAGACAATAACTGTTTGAATCTGAAGCCGGTAATACTGTACAGCTGATAACATGTTAGCCCTCTGTGCTTCTCTGTCCTCTTTCTCTTCACCAGGGTGTGGTTCACCAGGAAGCTGTTGATCTTCCTCTTCTCCAAACGCACTGAGAGAAACAGTAAGTCTGTCTATCGGGCTGACTCTCTCTTCTCTCTGTCTGACAATGTTTTGGCGAATTGGAAACTCTAAATTGTCCATAGGTGTGAATGTGAGTGTTTGTCTATCACTGTTAGCCCTGTGTTGGACTGGCAACCTGTCTAGGGTGTTGCTCTGCCTTCCGCCCAATGCATGCTGGGATAGGCTCCAGTCCCCTGTGCCCCTAATAACAATAAGTGGGTAAAGAAAATGAATGAATGAACAAAGAAGTGAATGGAAATTGTTAAATTGTGAATTGATTCATTTCCCCTGAAGTTGTCTCTCTCTTCTGCTTCTCTTCTTTTAGGTGAGAAACTAGAAGATTTCAAAGTTGCCAAAAGAAAGATTGTAAGTGTCCAAATCTTGTAGGTGTCCAAACCCAAACGTGCATCCTTGTTTACAGGAGACTTTGGATGTCATCAGGCTCAGGAATGACACCGCTGTTCTTGTCATCACTACAACAAATTGTCACACATTGATTACAGCTGTCTCCTGTCATTCATTTCTCACTTTCCTTCACAACTGCTCATTCCATGTAAGCTTAGAGAATGTTTTTTAGTGTGGTTTGCTGAACATTAGATGGATTACTCCGGACTAGTAGAGCCCCACTTCTCAGTAGCGTTTTACCCAAGAAACCAAACTTACTATGTCTGCATTATGCAACTAAAGTTGTCCTGGTCTGTTTCCAGCTGGAGGAAGTGATGGAGACGGAGACATACAAGAACGCTAAGCTCATCCTTGAACGCTTTGATCCAGAGACTAAGAAGAAAGCTGTGAGTATGGTTGTCTGGTTGTTTGTTTGTATGTTCAGATTTAACCTGACAATCAGCTGACAATATAAGCACTTTTCATGTCTCTCTTTAGAAATTATCTTTATTTTGCCCACTTTCTGTTGTATTGTTTGACTTTTTTAATATTGTTGATATTATGTAGGAGCTGGAGTCGACCCCAGTGCGTCCCCAGATGACTCCCAGACCAGGACAAGGTACAACACACACATCAACACACAATAGAAAGAGTAATCTCCAAGTTTAGCCTTTGTGGAGAAGTGGTGTTAGGGAGTCATCAGCCCAGATTTAGGATAAGAATGGAGGAGGAGGGAAGGCTAATGAAGTGTTTCTTTCTACAAAACTAATATACAGTAGCAGCAATAACAGGACATGCAGGACAGTAGGGGTAACTGTAGGATTGTGTGTATGAACATTTTAAAGAAGAAATCCAACATCGGATTTTTGCCTCTGGAACAGAATACAACAGTTTTTACCAGTATAGTCTTAGATTGTAGGATGATAATCTAACCTCTCCTCTCCTCAGAGATTCGGCAGAGGGGGGTAACGATGAGACCCATGCCGATGGGAACCCCCCCACCTGGAGCGCGGCCCCCAATCGGACCAGGGGGCACGCCTGTGGGTAAGAGGAGACACACAGATACATATGTTTTCATGTGAGATGTTTCATTAAAGAGCATTAAAAATCACAAGTCTCTGTCTGGCTGTCTCTGCATCCCCTCTCGCTCTCCCTCCAGGTCCTGGCCTGCTTGCAGCTCCAGGAGGACCACCGGAAAGATCTGGTTTGCCTTCCACTGTCCACCAGGGGGCAGTGCCCAGAACACCCTGCTCCCCTATACCAGGTGTAGGTAGGTTGGTAATGCCTTCGTGGGTGCCTCGGTTTAAATTTGTGTGTGAGAGAGAAATGGATGCTGTCGTTCTGCTGTAGCTTGTTCCTGGGTTGTGAGGTTGAGTCCCTCAGGTCCTCCAATCAGAAGTATTAACACAGGAGTCGATCCCAGCTCAGCTGGCGTGGTCCAAGATGGCGACACACCAACGAAAGACAGTGAAATGTGGTCTACTGCCCATTTTTGAAACATTAAATCTTTAATTAAGACAATGAAATGTAAAACCACAAATAAGTTCAAATCTTTATAATGTAGCTGAATTAAAATGTGCATGAATCTGTGTTTGGCTTTCTCTGTGTGTGTAATGTGTGTGTGTGTGTGTGTGCGTAATGCTCACATTGTGTGCACTGTTTTGCAGGTATGCACCCTCCAGGTCCTCCCTTAGCAAGACCGGTTCTGCCCAGAGACAGGGGAGCTGTGGACCGAGTCGTAGAATACTTGGTAGGGGACGGACCACAGAACAGGTAAAGAAGTGCTGGAGTGGTCAGTTTTAAATCAGGGGTTTCCTGCCTATAAAACATTCAGGTCCACTTTCGAACCTCCTGTAATGTGTTTTCCCTTCACAAGTCTTCTAAATGAATTCCATAGTTTTGTCTTTAAATGGGGCTTCAAAATGGTCTGCACGTTTGTTCCAGAGACTGATCCCCTGATGTGTTAATGGAGCAGATGAAAAATAAGCATGGCCTAAAGCCCCAGTGATGCATTATGTTGGAAAAGTATAGTTCTCAAGTTATTCATTTGTTTTATGTCAAAGTGAATAGTTTTATATTGCAGTATATTAATTTGGTTGTATTGTGTGGCATTCAAGACAGAATTATTTGCAGCACTAATGCAGGATTGATGCAGAAAGGTTTGAAGATGGACTTCGACAATGGATATTACTTTAACAGCTAATGAACTAAAGGCCACAGCAAAAATCTTTATGGGGGGGAATCAATTACACCCAAGATAATGGCAAAGTAGAACTGAGCTGTGAAATATCCCTTTTAAATCATACAAATGTTTCTTTTTGTTTCTCTCTCTCTCTCTCTCTCTCTCTCTCTCTCTCTCTCTCTCTCTCTCTCTCTCTCTCTCTCTCTCTCTCTGTTCAGATATGCACTGATCTGCCAACAGTGTTTTTCTCATAACGGCATGGCTCTGAAAGAGGAGTTTGAGTATCTAGGTAAGAACATTGCTACATAAAACACTAGTTACTGAGAAAGTACCATGGTGTCTGATTTGAGAAATGGTAAAACGCAATTCCTTTCCTTTTCTTTTTCCAAACCCAGTGCTCTATTTTGCAGTTTCACATTATATTTACTTGTAAACTATGAATAGAATTATACCTTAAAAATATGATTATGATGCACTCTGTTTGTATAACTGCTGTTTTCCTGATAGAACGGTTACTTGAAGGAAGTGTAATCCAAAACAGTTATTTGTATAATTATTGCATTTTAAACATTTTTTTAATATTTATTTATTTGTCTTTTTTCAGTTTCTTGCTTTTTCCAGTGATTAAGGTTATTTAAAATGAATTTAAAACAATGAATCTATCTATTTATTTATTGATTGTTTGCTGGCTGCCTTGGTATCGTTTTACAATTGAAACCTTGATACCTGGCAAAATGTTGTTGTCATAACCACCCTAATACACAAACACAGCATTATCTCTCTGCCCAACTCTGAGTAGAAGTGTCTTTGAAACGTAAGACCCTGGGAAGTCAAAATATTTACTAAATGAATCCTACAGGCTTTGATCAGGTTTGCTGATGGATCAAATCTCTCTTTACTAGATGGAGATAATCTTTTCCCCCTCTAATCTCTCTCTCTCTCTCTCTCTCTGTCTCTCTCTCTCTCTCTCTCTCTCTCTCTCTGCCCCTCCCCCTCTCCCTCTACCACAGCGTTCCGTTGTGCATATTGCTACTTCCTGAACCCGGCCAGAAAGACACGCCCCCAGGCTCCCAGGCTTCCAGAGTTTAGCTACGAGAGGAGGCTGCGGTCAGACTCACCTTCCCCTGGACCAGCACCACGGTCTGGGACAGACACAGAGGAGAGCGCACCCCCTTCTGGAGGTACTGAAACTGATAGTACAAACACACACACACACAGGCTGCAGTCAAGACCACCTAGGGTAAATCCGAGACAGACCAAGACCGGGCCTAGTTAAATCAGTCAATGCCAAGACTAAAGCAGGGTTATGTCCAAGTCAAGACCAATGCCGGAGGGAGTAGAGTCCTAATTAACACCAGTACTAAAATAGTTGGCAAATCCAATGCCAAAATGGTGGGTAAAGCTGTGTTTATTATCAGAATATACCACATTGCTCAGAGAAAGTATATCTAAGGATTTTTATAGAAATCTGAGATTTATTGCAATAGTCTTGGGCAGAATTGCAAGACCTGCTACAGAGACATCTGAGATGAGACCGAAAGTAAGATGAAGTGGTCTGATTCTGAGACAAGATGGGAACTTGACTTGAGACCGAGACTGAACTTGAGTCCACAGCCCTGAGACACACACACACACACACAAGCATACTGTTGTATGTAACTTACTCTATGTCCTAACTACCTGTGTCATATGTTTCTTAGTACAATATTCCATTTGACCTTCTTCATTCATTTGTTTGATTTGATTTGTTTGTTTTTCCTATCCTACCTTTTATCTCTTTCTAGTTGCAAATGAGCTTAGAGTCAGCAGAGGTGAAACACCACTACTTTACCCATGCCAGCATGGCCACATTCCCAGAATGCTTAGATGCAATTTGTTAGGCCACCATTGCACATGCAATTTAACCCAGTTTAATTGCAGGAAATGTTTTTTCAGGAAACTCAATTCCATAAAATATCAGTAGACATGAATAAATAAGTGACGATATAAATAGAATACATACATATATATATATATATATATTGGGTATATATGGGTATAAATTGGGTATATGCTAAAATGTATGCCATCCACCAAATCTCATATATCTATATTCTAAAGGTAACTACAGCACAATGAAGGTGCTACCTTGGGGATTGTCAGCTAAATGCCTCAAATGTAAAAACCTTTACCTTTGGAAACATGGAAAATTACATTTTAAAGGTTGACGGGTAACATAATTGAATTCCAGTCTTCAGGGATGAGTGGGTGTCCATCAAAGGGGGTTTAGAAATAATCATGTGAGATATTGACTTTCATTGCATAGTAATAAACAATAAGTTTTCAATCAATCAACCATTCAAACAATGAAAACATTATTTCTCCACTACACGACAAGTGGGTTTAACAGTGTGATTCTGCCTCTAGCCAAGGCTCTGGCTCCATGGAGTTCGGTCCACAGTTTCTCCAGTTTCCAGACCAGGCAGAACCCAGAGAACCCTCAGAAACAACCTCTGCAGAACCCAGGTTCCCCAGCCCCTCCTCTCCCTGCATTGTCTGATTTGGTTTCATTTGGATTGATGTAATTTGACTTGATTATCCCCCAAATATGTCAAATCTCTGCTGTAGAATCAACATTACAGATCTAGCACAGATTGCGGCCCCTAATCACACTAAACATCGACGTGTTACACCAGACCTGGGTTGAATGTGTGAAATTGCAAATACATTTTCTGGGTTGTTTTATCCCACTTAGGGCATTACAGTGGGTCCCACAAAGTTTATAAAATCACAGGAAATATTTGAAAGTTAGTTTGTTATGCTAGTATGCTGCTGTGGTTGTCCTGATGCAATTCAGCCCCGCCCATCTGGTGCTCTGTGAGTTTTAAAACAAATTCTAAGAAGTGTTTGACCCAGATCTGGTCTATAGTGTACAAAATATTAGGATCACCTCCCTACTACTGTTACACCCCTTTGGCACAGTCCATATCTCAACTGTCTCAAGGCTTAAAAGTTTTAATTTTTCATCGAGTCATCACAAGTTGATTTAGTAGATGACATAACTAAAGTATCAGAGCTTTCACCCTGTCAGATTACTTCCTGGAGAAAACAAGTGGTCCTAATATTTCGTACACGAGGTGTAATTTGTTTTGGTCTGGTCAACCAGTCCGTCATGATCACTTGTTCTATGATGGCATGAATCTTGTAATGTGGGATTGATGGTGCTTTTGATTGTGAGTCTAATTGTGTGTTTAGATCCACAGCGGTGCATACTAACATTATAAGAACTCATAGCAATTATTATAAAAATCTAACAGATTATATTCTGTATCTGTAACAGGTGTGAGACCAGAGCCTCTGGAGGTGATTTTGGTGCTGAAAAGTGTTTGTCTGTGAAAATTAACCTGGGTCTCGTGGTTGTGTTCAAAACAGTCGGACAGAATTTGACACTTTTCAGTTTGAGTCTCCTGAGGCTGTGATACTGGATGGAGGAGGGAGATTTTAAGGGATGTTACAGCAGCTCCTACCTTCTCTCCTCCTCCTGGCCAGCATGCTGCTGTTAATTCAACTGTCAATCACTGATTTCACTTTAATCTGAGCTAGAGTAGAGTAAGCTGCTAATTGATTTTAATTTACCATTGATTTGAACTCTCAACAGTCAATCACATTTGTTGTACTGTCTCTCTCTCTGTCTTACTTTCTCTCACCCTCCTCCTTCCTCCTCTCTCTCTCCCCCCTGCTTGTTGTCCTCCATTTCTGTCTCTTTCTCTCTTCTTTCGTGCTTGTCCTGGTTAATACATGTGTCTTCTCTTCAGATGAGAAAGAGATGGGGGAAGAGGGCAGTCCTATTGAAGAAGTGGAGAGAGAGAGCCAGTCAGAGGAGATGCAGCAGCAGCAGCAGCAGCAGCAGCAGCAGCAGCAGCAGCAGCAGGAGGAGGAAGAACTGGTCCAGGGGGAGGAAGAGGAGGTGTCAGAGCAAGATCACAGCGCCCCCTCTGAGAGAGAATCTCAGCCGTCACAGTTGTAGAGAGACTAGAAGACAACCAGGGACGTCTGTTCAGTCAGTTCAAGAAAAGGTTTTGACACACAGGCCATGATAGACAGGTGACATTTTAAGGAAATGATGCTGGACAACTATTGTGGCTAACAGTATATATATATATTTTTATCAATATTGACTTTTTTTCCATTTTCCAGTCCCTTCTTGCTCATCTCCATAACATCACAATGTTTTCAGTGAATTGCAATTGACTTTTCTGCAAACTTAAATCTCAGCAAACATCTAATAAGGTGCGCTTGATTCATCTGATCTCACAGATGACGTCTTCAACTTCTGGTGCCTGTCAATCAAGTGCACCTTTTGATTATTTTCTCTTGATTGATTGCAAAGATCACAGTCAAAAGGCTGACATACTTATACGGTGCACATAGGCAGGGATGGGGTTTAGTAAATGAAACCAATCCTTTATGGATGACATAATGCACCGTGAGGAGCAAAAAGGGTTATGTCGGCCATATTTGTTGGTAAAACCGTCCGTCTGCATTACCTCAAAATGTTGCTACGGTATCATGGCCTCAACAGTTTCCTTGACTGATTGATTGGGAAGGTCACAGATTGATGATTGTAGTTTTAATCCTAAGACTCTTTATGGATAGAGTAGTTGGCTGCTGCCCTGTACGTGATGTTAGTACTGACATAGTTAGATATCCTATGATTTAACACAATGTTCTCTAAGTATTTAAATAGTTATGTGCTATATGATTTGTTAGTGAAATGTCTCCGCTGATGATTTTAGAAACTCTGCTCCTTTGTTCACAAAGGGTTTTGTCCTGAATTGCAGCCAAGAAAAAAACATTACAAACCTTTTTAAATAATATTTATTTCATGCAAACTTCTGAACCTCCATTTTTTTGTGTTGAAACTCACTCAATCAGTCTACATATAGTCAGATATCACAATATACTATGTTACAAGTGTAGAAATACAGTACATACACATGTATATTATAGGTTATATTGTTTCTGATGGGCCCCGACATGAGCCTGGGTTGGAGAACGATTGCTAGATTTATTGAGTTTCAAGGCACAAAATTTCTCACTTGTGTCCCTGTTTGTCCCCGTCCCTTTCCCAGTCTTCTTAAGAGAAACCCCGGGGAGTCTGGGCATAATTCAGTGTGTTTACATGCACACCACTATACCATTAAGGGTCAGGGTGTAAGTATTCGACTTCTTAGTTTGCACTTTTAAACATCTCTATTTTCAATCCTACAGATATCTTTGGATATCCTGACATTTTACTGAATACTGAGTGTGTGTAGTTTATCCTGTTGGTTTTTCATGAGCGATCGGGTTGAGTCGGTTCTGCTGTCACTCTCAAATTACAATGAATTTTAAGTGAAATTAAATTGCTCATTTAACTGTTTATACTATTTTACAGTTCCTCCACATCCACTCCAAAACCGAACACCCAACTGTAGATTGTGTGTGACTGAGGTTTTAACGTGTGTGTGTATATATAGTGACGATATATCTAATGTTCTTGAGTGTGTGTGTGTGTGTGTATATCAGACACATACACAGTATTGCTAGTCTGAAGGTGTGTGTGTGTCTTGGGGAGAAATGTGTTGAGTTCTCTGATCAAAAAACATTTGCCATATTGATTCTTGTTATTGATTCACAGTTATGTGAACTGTTATCTGTTTGCGTACTTTTTAATTTCTCTGTCAAGGAGGTTTTAATTTCACAAACAACATCGAGAGCAGGGGAAAAATGTGAATCGATAACAGGAATTGATAAGGCAAGCATGTTTTGCTCTGGAAACATTGGAACCAAGTCTCGGTTCCAGTTGTACGCTGTTGATTTATGTTTACATCATGAAGGATGCACATAAGCAGCTTAGCCTAGATGAGACAAACTGGGATATGAGCTGCTACCCAGAATACCGTGTGGATGTAAACAGTTCATGTTCTCCTTTCTAGTTGCACTCAGAACTGCGTAGGGCAGAGGTACTGTAGTTGTAGACCAAAATAGAGGAATAGACCAGTGTGTAGACCAATACTTATGAGCAGTCATGAGATCAAAAACACTCCACTAGGGGAGAGCAGGGAGAAAAAAAGTCCAGTCATTGAGCGATATTGCTGTAGTTGAACTTCTGGATGGCGACTCAACTGTCAGCAGCCAATTATTAGTGGTGCTATATTCCCTGCCTGTTACTGCAAAACCATTGATGCTACATTAGCCAATGAGTCTGCTCAAATCAGCCGCTGGGCAGGAACACAGCCATGTGGTTGCTAGTGGTCTGAACACAGAGGCACACTCTTTATTTTGCTGTCTGTATTATAAATTTCATTTATACACAGTTTTTGCACAGTGAATATCTCCCTGCTCTCCCTGACACCTGACTGGATAGAAGGAACATTTTGATGCTGACATATAGAAACCTTTTCACCACAGTGACAAATGGCAGATGAAGAAAAAATAAGAGGCTGTCTCTTTATCTGGTTATTGCCAATCCCAGTGCCAGTCATTTGTCATTTGTTGCACTGTTTTATCCACAGTTCCTGGCTTCGTTTGCACTGAGTTTCTGTTTGTATTTATGTGACTATTTTAGGTTTTAACCTGTTGTAAAGATATTGCTGCACTGTCTATTTTAAAGAAGTGTGATCTGAAATCGCCGTGGTGCGGTCACGACTAGTCAAAAGTATAGTTTAGGTTCCCTATACTGTATGTTGGACTAAATTTTAAAATTTCAAACATATCTAAAACTTATTTTTGTTAGTCTGTCATGTCAGTTGTGTTGAGTTTTAAATATTTGGCCATGTTTGCTGTCAAGACTATAAAATGTTAAGAACTCAACGTGATAATGCCAATGCTAATGAAATGTTGACTTCCTCAAATCTCTGCATCAACCTGGAATCCTTGGCCAAAAATTGGTCCAACAGTTAAGGGCAGTTCAATTCAACCATTTCTAACAGGAAACTGTTCTGTACAGTACATGCAAGCAAAAGGTGTGACACACATTGTGCCAGACAAAAGTTTAGTTTGTGGATTGAGTGGATTTAGTGACCTGTGGCCCACAGATTAAAACTATAGCCTGACTTTTTTTTTTTTAAATTTTCCTTCACCAGGCACTAGTCAGTGTTTACCAATGGTACCAATTCTCAGTGGTAGCAGAAACCTTGTTAGCTTGTGGCTAGCAGTATGCTAACATGATGCTCTGTGAATTGTCTCACACACTGCCACATTTATTTTGTTTATAGCTTGAGTTGTTTTGCTCTACCAAGTTTATCACATCTGCCAATGCTGGTTGCCATGAATGTGTGCATGGCACGCCTAATAAAGTTTTTAAACATCTAAAGAACTAGGTTCTGTTGTGGTTCTTGAATGCTGCAGGTGTCTCCAGACATTATTGCACTCTTTCAAATTGAGCTCCATCTATTCCTGCTACTGCCCTCAGGGGGGCGCTAGAGGCCAGGTGTAGGGTTCCTACGGACATGAAAAGCCTGAAAGTCATGGAAAGGTTGTTTTCCAGGCATGTAAACTTAGGGAACATGGAACATGCATATATTTTTGCAAATGTCATGGAAATTTGTTGCTCCCAACCAGTGAAATGTTGAATGTGATGCTCTGCTGCTTGTTGATCCAGATCAGAAATGTCCTGATAGTATCGGTCCTAAGTGATGAAACCTAGACTCTGACAAATATTGGTCATGGAAATTGTGCTACATGTCATGGAATAGTCTTGGAAAAGGTGAAACTGTCCTCACAGGAAGGAATGCTTGTTTCCATGGCAGCCATCATGGCGATGCTGAAGGAAGAGTCCATCTGTTCAGGTTTTATGAGAAACATTTTGCCATCTAGGCTACCAGTAATTCTACCCACAAAGCAAACCGACAATTCACAAGTAAAAATTTTGAGTTTTAAAAATTAATATAAATGGAGAAAACTCATTTATACAAATGGAGGTTAAACACATCCAAGCTGGGTTTCTACATAGACCCTCATCCTAAATAGTACAAGGAATACTTATTACTGAGATGGCTATGGTCATTTAAAGTCTTCTTTTGGTTTAACATTAGCATTTTCAAGTCAGTTACACCTATTTTCATTCAAATCATGTATTTGATTGATTATCCATCCATCACTTCCAAAGAATAATGTCACATCAGTGATGAATGTTGTGGAGAACAGATGAAACCTGCTCTCTAATGCAAAGAATGTGTGAAACAAGTACAAAAATACATTCTTGTATATTCCTGTGAAATGACCCAATTAAAAATAAAATTTCCTGACCTCCCCAGAGAAATGATCAAATTCCCTGACTTTCCCTGTCTGGAATACACCAAGATTTCACGATATTCCACAATTTCCATGACCAGTGGGAAACCTTCATTTTCTCAACTTGAAAGCTTATATTGTTAATGATTTCTAAAAGAAGCCCCCACATATCAGGTAGAATTTGTTAAGCTTTTTTTTTTTTTTTTTTTTTAAATCAAGGAATATTAGTAAATATACAGTGTTTACATTCCTACTGTGGTGCCAGACGGATTCAGTCTCACACAGAACCACAGATTAAATGTTTACTTTTAAGAGTGACACAGATGGAAGTGAAAGACAGTCGACTGTGGTTCATAACTCATCAGGATAGTTTTCCAGTCCAGATACACAGACCCACAACACAACCATCTACACACCAAACAGAGCTTGTCTCCATACACAGACAAGTTCCACGACAAAGGAAATACAGCATTGCAACGGCAGTCTGTGCAGTCTCAAAAAGTGAGTATTAACTTGACCACTTCTTGGTGGTGTTGAGGTGATTCAGGTGGTCCGTTATGTACTTGTGTTCGGGAAATTTTGAGAATTTGCTCTCCTTGATGTTGAGCCAAGCCTGGGCTCTGCGTTCTGCGGCGTGACCAAACTCCTGGTCCACGCTCATGTACGGCCGACTGATCCAGTACTCGTTCTCAGCCTCGCGCTCCAGATGCTTCACCATGTTGCGTTTCATCTGCCACGTGATGGGTCGTGGACGGCGGTACTTCCCGATCCACTGCTTCCCCGGGATGCCTTTCTTCAGCAGGGCCAAGGTGAGGAACATGGTAGCGAGTTGTTTCTGGAATGGCACACCACAATAAGTTGAGTGAAAACAGTGATGCTGGTTGCATTGCTCATGCCAAATGTGTGTTTACGTAAGGGTGCAGGGATTCATTCTGTCTCCCGTGACTTCTGGTGGTATTTTCTGTGAACCTTAACAGGTCAGGCCAGAGTTTCTCAAATTTTTTCATGCCAAGGATGTTAAAAGATCACTCATCATACTGGGGGTCCCTATTTGAGAATACTTTGCTTCGGGCATCCCCACCCCTCATGTTTTTATGTGCAGTATTGAATCTATGCGGCAGGTATAACGTTAGACACTGGTGAAACTTATGAAGCAGCCACCCATGTGAATGCTCGCATTGCCTTGGTTACAGTCAGACTTTAACGTCGGCCAGGTTTCTATCTAAAATACTCCACCTCTGCTTCAATGTTTATACAAGTCAGCAAGGTTGCCAACATTAGCTCCAGTTCATTCTGGGCTTCTTGAGAGACCTAACAGTTAGCTTAGCGCCTGGAGATAAACTAGACCTGCGTTGTTGGTAAAGCTACAAAATTGGTACAAGGTCCACCAGAAAACTATGACCCAAAATTCACCTTTGTAGATCTAGTCTACGCAAAGGCTAAATTATTTCACCTAGTAAAGCAAATACCGTTTGTTAGCTAAAGTCACACGTAAGCTAGCATTAACGGTAACGTCAGCTAGCCGCGCTGACCAAGGGCAGGTTACAACGGTCGCATTTGGCATTGCTGACAAAAATAATCTGCTAAATGACAGAGATGTCCCTTACCTCACCTTCCTAATATGATGAATATGGTTCGCTTTGAAGCACACCAACCGGATGAAACACAAACACGCTAGGTGGCTGACATTTTAAAACAACCAGGTCGAAGAAACACATGAGTCAAAACAGGGTCGAAGACGATGTCAACCCAGTAGAGTTTCACTGTACTTCCGGTCTGCTCTTCTTCTTTTCTTCTAATTACCGCCACCTACTGCTCCGGAGTGTGGACCACCTATAATATCCTAATCCAGATGATAGATAGATAGATAGATAGATAGATAGATACTTTATTGATCCCGGAGGGGTATTCTCTCAAAATACATAGAAATTTGATCAGCAAATTAAATTCGATGTGGATTCCAAAATGTTTTTCAAAGTGACCTCCTTAATTCCAGCTTCTTATGTCTTTCTCTCTTTATATCTCCTAAAGTGCATAATAGCATGTTCAGTTGACTCAACTGATGTTGATGTTTCATGGTTAGTTGGCCAAAATAACCTCACAATACTTTAATTTAATTAACTTTATTGTTTATAGTCCCGTTACTGAAACACCTTACAAGCAATTAAACAGTGAGAGTAAACAGCTGTCACTCAAAACACAAAAAGTAATATTACACCACTGTCCGAATACTTTAGTTCCTGATTCAATAATACTGATTCATGTTTTTTCAGGTTCAGTAAAGACAGCGGCAGAATGTGAACCTATACGTGTTTATGCCTTTATCGCTGTCATGGTTACGATAAGATAAAATGATAAAATGGTTGTTGTACGTCTCCTGCAGGATTACAGCGTGGGAACTTGCAAAGATCCTGTGATAAACCTAACAATACACACACAGACACACACACCTTCATGTGCATTCACATCGTCACGCTTCGTCGTGTCACTATTTTTAAATCTTTTCCTCCTGTAGATTCCTCTGGAGGTTCATACACTATACACTTTATTTATTTCTAATTTTCTACATTGGAGTGTTATTTAGGATAAGAAAGACAAATGTATCTTATTAAGTCTGTTCCAATCAATAAATTACCTTCAAATTTTGATTGTATCTTGATCTTCACGGACAAACTGCACAAACATCAAAGTTTTTGACCTGAATTTTCCTCCAAATATTACAGAAGAGATGATCTCTCGGTGCAGCAGGCCTTTTCTGAACAGGGTTTTCTACTCCACACTGTGCTCACAACATTTAGTATCTGCTGCTTACATGCACAACGGCAAACTGAGACACATGGTATGTCATCCATGAGCATAGAAACAAAACCCTTCTCATCCTCATCTCTTCACTGGTGTAAATCTGTTGCGCTCTGTGATCTCAGCATAACGTCTGCGTTCTCCACGGGGCGAGAAGAGATGTGACTTCTTCTGAAACGACACAAAAGGATATAGCAGTGATTTGTTCAGTCTGTTAATCTTGGCCATTGAAAATCAGTGGCACATAACTCTTATGCTTAAACTCCATAGTCATTTCTGCAGAACTAGACCAAACATCACTTTCTTTGCACATGTGGAACTGATCAGAATCGTAGCTACTGTATGAGTTGGTATCAGACAAGGGAGTATCTGAGTATCTGATACAATCGGCAAATTATTGGATTTATTGAATTTCAGGTATAGTCAGTTGTTCTTAAAAAGCTTGATTTTGAGATAGATTGATCTCTTTGGAATGTAGAAACTCAAAATACAGGTCTGTCTAACTTTTACAACCTCAAAATACATGTAGAGTAAATACATACTCAGAAGTCACACACCGTTTCCATTTCAATTCACTTGTTACCTTGGCTGTTCGATGTCCTCAATCGTCTCTGGCAGCCTCACATTAAGTGTTTCTGGGAGCAGCAAAGACACAAGGCCAGACACAATGGAAAAACAGCAGATGATGACCTCCGGGAGAAGTTCCCACACCTCGTCCAAGAGAAGAACGAGTGGCGCTATCGCTACACCGAGACGACTCATGAAACTGGTGTAGCCCATGCCGTTTTGCCTAGAGGAGAATGGGGTGAATCAGAGGAATCAGAGGAAATTAAATTGTGAAATACTTTATGAGTTTGTGTATTAGTCATCTACAGTCATTCAAGAAACCATAACATAGCCATAACCAAGGACAAGGCTCATGGTTTTAAGAGGCCTGGCACCGTCTTGCTGTTAGCCAGGCTAGTATCACATAAAAATCATTCAAACCCTTTATTACTTCTTCTTACTATTACCTCAGCTATATAAGTATATGTGATTTCAGTTGATGATAGCAGTGACAGGAATTTAAAAAATGTGCAAGGCCCAAGTGATAATGAACTATCTTCTTTTTTGCATGAGTCCTGCTCGTCCTTGCACTACGACTTTTATTCCTTCTGCACTGTGATTTTTATTTAAATTTATTAAATTTTATTCTTTTTTTAATGTCTTTTCTTGTTTAAAATGTCTTTTAATGCCTCGTGTAAAGCACTTTGAACTGCCTTGTGTATGAAAGGTGCTATACAAATAAACTTGCCTTGCCTTGCCTAGTCCCACATTAAACTAACTGCTGTCAGTTCAAATAACAAAGCATCGTTCCGCTATAAATAATAAAAACCTAAATGGTAGATTTAATGTACAATGCAATGACTTTGTGGAAATGCATGACAGTGACTGACCTTACAACTGTGGGGTAAAGCTCAGTGGTGTATAGAAACACAGTCGTGAAGGAAGCTTCTGACAGCCCTTTCCCAAGAATGGCCACAACAGCACGCACATGCCAAAAACCTGCACAGAACAAGAAAACATCAAAGAAAGATTTGTTTAAAACATTACAATTAATATGGAATTGAAATGAGAATATAGTTTTGGTTTTGGTACATGTGCGTACATTTACAATATGACAATATAGTAGTATATCAGGTAGTGATGGCACATTTAGCACATAATAATAATAACATGTATGATATGATTTCATATCACCTTTGGGAATGATGATGTTTATAGCAATGCAGGTTCCCGTCAGTAAAAGGGTTCCTGATTGGCACTTTCTCCGTCCAATGATGTTGAGAAGGAAATAGATGGTGAGCTTGGAGGGGAGTTCAATAGCAGCGTAGATGAAGTGGGTCAGGTGGATGTCCAGACCAAATCCAGTTATGTTCAGGCTGATTCCATAGTATGTTGAAGCTACTCCGTACCTGCAAAGTAAACACCAAATCAATGTATATTTATATTACTGTAGCTAGCTTTAATAAATGTTATCTCTTGTATTAGGATATATAACTAAGAAATCCACAGTCTGGTTTCCACAGCAGAGGCCAAATGAACAGCCAACCCATGTGTGGTGGTACTTTGTCTTATACATCTGGCCCAAACTGACAAATCACAAGAGAATCTTTTTTTTGTAAACGTCATGAGGAACAACTGAGATATTTATATTATATATTGTATAGTTATTGATTATAGGTGTTTTTTGAGGGGATACCTACCACACAATCCCAGTCAGTAGAGATAATCGTCTCATCTTTGGGGTCTTGATGAGGTCGAGGTAGGAGTAGTTTTTGTTCTGGTTTTCCATCTCTATACTGGACAATGTCTGTGTATTGGTAGAGAAGAAGTCAACCACAGCCGCAGTCTAGTTTCTAACTGGAACCTCAAAGGGGCAAGTAAGATTTCTTTCTTCCCACAACACAAAAGTACCATAATACATGTGTGAGGGGGTTGATTTTTCCAGGTGTAAAGATTGCAGGTTTTCAAAACTCACTTTCCAGTACTCTGTTTTTGAAAAAAAAACACTACATACGTTGGACTTTCACTCACAAATGCTGCAATTACAAATTAATAACGATTTGCCTGAGAGTAGTGGAATTATATGAATTACATGAAGAAAGTTAAGGGGTAATCCCTGGAAGAAAAGTGCCTTATATAATTGATTTGAAAGGAAGAAACGTATCATTAAGGTGAAACTTACCTCCAATTTGAATTTGGATAATGATTTTTGCCTCTTGTTGAGTCGTGCACATTTATCAAGGTAGAACTGCGCCCTTTCTACTTTACCGTTGGCTAAAAGCCAGCGGGCCGATTCTGGAATCCACCTGGATTATAAGAAACACAATGAGACAATTTATTAGTTTTAATCCCATTTTGAGAAAAAGTCACTACATGAAATTCATCTGTCAACAATTCAAAAACACGATTCCACCATCAAGTCTTAATATGATTGATAACTACAGTAACAACCCATAATGTGCTTTATTTTCATGCTAGCAATCATTTTGCTGAAAGCAAGCATCATTTTCTTTCAAATGCTGGACAGCTCATTTTGTTTCTAGAGGGCAACATCAGCACGTACAGAGTTTATTTCTTTAAAAAGATCATCACAGAATATAGCTGTCTATCATCCTGCTATATGGAGACATGAAAGGTAGTTCTCTTACCACCAAGTCAAAACCGCACAAGCTAGAGGGGCGGTAACAGTCATGATCAGCATCCGCCAGTCATTCACCAGATAGGCCAGGCCTGCCAGCAGCATGTTGCCTACTGACCAGGCCATGCTGCCAATCACACCTATGAATGCTCTGTGCTTAACATCGACCCACTCAATGCCTTGATGGAGAGTAAGGGGAAGAAACTGGATCAGAAGATAGACATTTTATTCTGTGTAAATGGATACTCTGCATTTTAGACTTGGGTTTCATTTTGTTTTTTGTTTGTTTGGTATTTGACATCACAAAACATTCAGTCTGTCAACCTAGGAGCCTCCCACGATAATGAAAATGGTTCATTGTCAACATGCAAGAAAGAAATATTTCATTTCAACTCGTGTTGTTTTGGCCTGTCTTTATCAGGGACGGCAGTGATGTAATTGTGGACAGCTCGGTGTGGTAAAATACTTACTGAGAACAATTGTGATAATGCTGATTCCTGTGAGTCCAAAACCGGTGAGAAATCTCAACACTGCAAACAGGAGGTATGAGTTTGCGAATGCACTGGAGAAGCCAAATATAATTGTTATTATGTAAGACGCCATTAGAGTGCTTTTCCTCCCAAACCTGAGAAGAGAGTAAATTCAAGATAGTGAATTAAAACATGAAGATGACAACTTGTCACTGACATGTAATAGACAGAACATTTTCCTTTCAACTGCAGACTCCTTTAAAGCTGACACTTGATGAAAATGATTATACTTATTCAAAATACTAACAATTTTTTCATTTTCATTCAGGTGTAAAGGAAGATATTCCTACAAAAAAACGGACAGAATCAATGGATACCAATGCCTAACCCTAACAACCCTAACTCTATCAATCTTGTGTTTAACACCCTAGACCACATAATGCAATACTATATCTTATGTCAATGTGACAAGTGTTGCAGTGTGTAAGAGGTAAATGTACAGTATACACATACTTATCACAGAGGGCTCCAAAAGCTATCGCGCCAATCATCACTCCAAAGAAGAAGATTGTGCCTGTGGCTTTATTCATGCTTTTTCTATTACAGACGAGGTCCCACTAGAAAAGAAGAGAAGAGAAGAAAAATGTACTTAAGGCCATGATCTCTTATGTCTTAGATTATGCTTAACCCTAACCCTAACCCTAACCCTAACCCTAACCCTAACCCTAGTCCAGTGAAATCTCATTCATACCCTCAGACTTAGAATTAATATGTGTTGCACTGTGATGTTACATGGATCAAAAATACTTCATACTTCATACTTCACGCTGTTATTGTTATTGTTGTTGCAGAACAGCCAGTATAAAACCAATCAGAATCTGCTCATATTTGTTATAAATTAGAAATATTGTTAGCTAAATGACCCAGAAAAAACAAGATAATCATAATCATAGACGACAAGAAAAACAGAAAGTTAAAGATTTCAAAACACAGTATTTTAACACTGTATTTTATTGTGAGAACATGTTATACTAAATTGACTTATTTACTTTATTTAAGAAGAGATCATAATAGTGATCATGACAAGAGGTGATCATGCCTTCGCTATCAAAGCACCTAGACCGTGGAACCAATTGGTCAATAAGACCAAATGACATCATCGTCATCGTCATCATCATCATCATCATCATCATCATCATCATCATCATCATCATCATCATCATCATCATCATCATCATCATCATCATCATCATCATCATGTCCATGGTGTCATCTTTTTAAAACTTAGCTCCAAGTCTCTGTCGTCTCATTGGTATCCTTTGGTATAAAGCGATCACAGACTGGGGGCGTTGAGTGTGTGATTGAGTCTTTCTGGGTATTGAAGCTCAAATTTTTCAAACAGTTATCTCTGGCTGCCAATGTGCAGCTTTAAAAGTATTCTTTACCTTTTAAATTTTCAAAGACCTGAATTTTCTGAATTTTCAAAGACCTGACCTCTCAAGGTTAACCAGCATGTTCAGAAGAACATCAGGTTATCATTTGATGGAGTTTCAATGTTAACATTGTTCTCAAAGTGTTTTTGTAAAAGTTTTGTAGCACTGATTTGAAATTTGATGGATTTTCTTCCTACTGCATCTGTCTTGAACTTTGCTCACTGACCTGACCATAAACTCTGTCATCAATTAACAGTTTATGATGCACTAAAGTGATTTAGATTCTCACTGAAATACAAATAGATTGTCTCAAAGTCTGGAAGAGTACCTGGAAATCCAACGTGAAGCATCTGGTGATGATTATGGGTTGCATACAGAATTTACTACTCAATTCAATATAATCTCAGTCATTTTTACCTCTGTTGCCAGGGTAGAGGAGACGGTGGAGTTATCATACACCCATCCACTCTGACACTGAACGGTCGGCAAGTCGGTACCATTTGAAACATTGGATAGGAGCTGGAACTGGGGCTCTGCAAACATCTCACAGGATCTCGGACTCCCATCGTCTTGTACAGGAATGCTGACAGCCAGTCTCTTCTCCTGAGATAGATTTCTGAAGAGTCCGCCATCGTCCAGGGTGCTGATGTTGCAGCGGTGAGGAGGCACCGCAGCAATGAAGTTATTCAGCAAGAAGTGGCAAGGCAGAACTATTCGAGGGGCGCAGAGCACTATGATGGTGGCTATCTGAAAACGCCCGAAACCATCAATCTCCTCCAAGATATTCTCAAACTTCATTCTCAAACTGTATATATGCTCTGCAAAGAGAAGTAGATGTGCTTTGGACAACAAAACCTGCAATAAATAAGCAATGTGGATGACTTAATGACATATTTCAATCATTTTGTATCTCTTCTTTTAATCTTTTATTGCATTTTATTGGTTTAATTTTTAACTTTTACCTTTCTCCACTCTGAATCTGTACACTTTTTATGTGATGTGAAGCTCATCGCATTGCATCTTGATGTACGACATGTGCTATATAAAAAAAGTTTGATTTCATTTCATTTGAAATGGAAATAATAGGAAATGACTCACCTGCCCAGGAAACCGAGTGAGGATCTTGTATTTAAACAGGTGTAATGAGAAATACGAAAATGCTGCAACAATGTCTTTTCTGCTAAAACACCTGCAACTTAGTTAGGATCGTGCAGGACTGAACCGCAGAGGTTGTTTAACACGTTTTCCTTTGGTTAGCAGGATCAGTCATTCTCTAAATTTATGAGTGGTGTTCAATAAAAATGTTTAACTAAAGATTCAGAGTCAAGTCACGTCATGATTTCCTTAAGTATATTTATTAATAAAAAGCTGAGCTCAGGAGAGAGTTACACACACAAGGTAGGGTATGCCGATCTCTGCCAGAGAAAGGTCTGAGATGATAAAGCAAAAATAGGACAAGGGGGCCAGTTTCTAAACATGTACAAGGTCATGCTAATCGTTAGTCTGTTCTGTGTGCTTGTGATCAGGAGCATGGTGAAGGACTTTAAACAGTTCATCATGTCTTACTAACTTGAATCATAAAGGGTACATAGAAATACAAGATACAGTAGAATCACAAGATACAATAAATTCTTCCACAAGTGGTTTTGTCAGTAACTAGCTTGTCACCTTTGTAAATAGCAAAGGTGTATAAAGTTACAAGGTGCAAAAACTACATTCCCAGTAGGTGCACAGCAATGAAGGGGAAAAGGTGTGTTGTTAATAGATAAACTAGTACTAACCTAGTAGTACCTCGGTACCATAAAAGTGATTTCCTGGAGTTTCTAGAACTGCCTCTGTTAAAGATTATTTTTTACAGATTTGAATTCTGTGATATTGTATTATTTATCAGACTTTGTTTTCACATGTATTTCTGGAGCACTTTCATAACATGACTAAGAACGTTTTCTTTGCATTTCCCTCCAACTCACATAAACATGTATATGCAGTTCAGCAAAGGGGTCAGAGCACAGTGGCTTCCTCAGTGTCTCCACTATTTTATTTAACTGATAGTTCTGAAAAACACCTTAAAATGAATTCTGCATCATAAGATACTGTACTGTTACAATGCATGCAGCACAATGACACTATTTAACTCAAGTAAAGCACCATGTCACATCAGACGCAAGAGCATTAAGCACTGGAGAATAAAAGAATTACATTTTTTTTAAAGCTAAATATTATTATTATTATTATTATTATTGTTATTATTATTATTGTTATTATTATTGTTATTATTATTATTATTATTATTATTATTATTATTATTATAATCTGATCTTAATAATAATAATAATAATAATAATAATAATAATAATAATAACAACTTTAATTTCAGAACGCCTTTCATGGTACCCAAGGCACTAAACAATGGAAAAGAGAAGAACTAGATAAGGTGATAAAAATAACAACTAGACTAAAAGGTAGGAAGACAATAAGACACACAATGGGCAAAAGTGCAAAAAAAAAAAAAAAAAGGACAGGGCCACAATTCAGCAGCTGGGTCCAAAGGCCCAGTGTGATACTCAGCCATCACTAGGATGTAGAGAAAAATGGGGCAATTGTATGATCTGGTGTACTGGGTTATAGTCAAAGGTGTAGGTTTCATTTCAGCTTTCTGTCTGCAGGTATGAGACAGAGTGAGGGGAATTATTGTTTAATGTGAAATGATCTAAAGGGAAAACATATCAAAATATGAAACATGGCAGTAAAAGGAGTTTCAAACAGACAGCAGAAGCACAATTTTGAAAAGGGGAGAGGTGTTTGTGCTTGTGACCACAGCCAGCCACACTTTGATGAAACTGTGCTACTAAAAAATCACAGTTAATACAAGTTCAGTATCTGTTTGCGGCAGAAGGACGCCTATGGTTGAGACTTCATGAGCAAGGTAAAATATTGGTCCCAGTGCAAAAGCAAGTGAGCCCCACTGCAGTAAGTGTCTTCTTCCACTAGATGGTGATGCAGCCACACGTGGAAATAATGTCTCGACTCAGATATCACGGTGGTGAGATTTACTGCTCAAGGCGACGTCTGGTACAAGTACAGCATTAAAAGACAGTAACAGTTCAACACAATGCACGTCTACTCAAATCATATTTAATTTAAATCACACACACACACACACACACACACACACACACACACACACACACACACACACACACACACACACGCACAGACACTTGTACCATCTGTCTGTCTGTGTTTCCTCCCCACAGGAAGTTCTCTGAAGGTTGTTGAGGGGTTAAAAGGCAGACAGTCATAAGGTCAAAAGGTCAATCAAAGGTCTGTAAGTAAAGGCTGAGGTGAAGTCTGACGTCAAGCAGGTTTTTTCTCTTGAGAAGGCCACGCAAAGATTGGATAGATAGAAAGAAGAAACCTGAAATGAAAAAAAGTCTCAGCAAAGAATGATTATATCACCATGAGCCTTCACAACAGCTCAGCTCATTCTTTTGGACATTCTTTCTGCTGCTGACAAGATGTGCGTTCAGACGTTTCAAAACATTGATTTGGTGGATTGAGGACATTTCTTTTTCACTCTGAAATGTATTATAAGATTTTGATGCAGGACTGACAGGATGTGACGGCTCAACATGTACAGTACTGTCTTACTTATATAAAAAAAAATCTGTAAATCGAAGATTCTTTCAAAAATAATGAAATGAAAAGTTTCTAAATATCAAAAAAATACTATAAAGAGCAATAATGTAAAATACTAATGCAGAAAACAAAAAAATGAACATCTAACACCAGATTTATATAAGATTTTTGCACAGTACTGTACTTTTAAGGTTGCAAAGGAGTTTTTACATTTGTAAATACTGCAGCCAAACACAGTTTTGAAAGTTTTCCACTAATAAAATGTGGTGAAACCTGTTTGTGAAAAAAATAATAATGTCAAAAAACTTGCCTGAAAACATGCTGCAGCATGTTGGCTGTTTAAAAGTGTCACTGGTGAAAAAACAACCGAGAAAACCTCTGAGATACAGCCAGATGTGTCTGGCAACGTCTCAGACTGGAGGGTTTCAAAACCAATACCATCCCTATCCCACACGACGCTTACATAACTGAGCCTGACCAATGATTGTGTTATTTGAAAGAATTTGTTTATTTGCAATCTGTACAGGATATCCTGTCCTCTTCACATGTATTTATTGTTTCTCTATTTTGATAGAATATAATCATTGACCTCCATCCCATGAAAAGGCCTATTTTCGGCCCCTTTCCTGGCTGGGACAAACTGAGCGCTGCAGTTTGACAGTTAGCATGACCGAGTAATCATTGCGTAATCCCTTTTGTCTTTGTGCCTCCCGGCTCACAACAATTGCTGAAAACACAATTCTGACTGGAGTGGCTTGATTTGATCCAATATTGTGTTTCCCATGAATTCCTTCAGAGAGATTGAAAGATTGAAAACAAATATGGGAATAATCAATTTGTTGAATCTGACTCTCCATCTATCCATTGTGCTATTCTGGCTTGGTCAGACACATGATATCTCATACACACTGCGTGTTCACTGTGATTCCACTGCTTCTGGCACTGCAGCTACACATAGGCTTACATATAACCCACAACAACTCATGGTTTCCAGAGTCAATCTGCATCAATCTGAACAACAACAGGGTACAAGGTGGGAAAGGCCCGTACACCAGTTCAGAAACTGCATTACACCAACACTGTTAGACCTCAAAGAAACCAAACAGCTGACCCTGTTGGCTTGATGCATCACCGATAGCCCTGATCCAGGACCCTGTGGGAGTCTTTCATCATATGGCTGTTTTCCTCTCCCATAGGGTCCTGTCCTGCTCCATTGACTTTTTACCGCACAAAAGTCAGCGAGCCCGATAACGAAACCAATACGTCAAATTTCACTGACCTAACCAGATGTCCATAATGTCATAATGTCCACTTTTATACTTTGTTAAAGACAGGTATACTCCATATTTCCATTGTAATGAAATCCAAGATGTCTGACAGACTAATGCTTTCCATCTCTGGTGGAGAAATATCCTTTTCATAACTGTGTTTACGTAATGTTTAAAGTTACAATGCTGCTGTATTTCGTTTATATAATCTATGATGTTTTGTGTTTTGTGATTTAAAAAAACAATTTTACTGAACTATTTGTGGAATAAATCAAACCAGATTGTCCTTTCTCCTTTCTCCTATTATCACCTTAAAAACAGTTTCTAAACACAATGACATTGAAAACGCAGCTCTAAAGGCCATTCAGTTCCAGTTTTAGAATATTTGTGTGATGAGTTTCATTACTACTTTTTCCCAACAACCAAACTCTGACAACCATTAAGTCAGATGAAAGCGAAACATGTTGCACAAAATAAGAAAAACATTTTAGTATTGATGAAAGAAAACACAATCTCTCTCTCTCTCTGTAGTTTCATGTTGGCGTTCACTCAGCGTGGCTAACATGGGAAACTAGGATGTTTGTTTACAGTGAGATTCGAGCTGTACTGGGGTCAGCCCCTATCGGAGCAGCCTAGTGCCCTGGGATTGGACCGAAACATAAACAAGCTGTCTCTGGATCAGCTCATCAGACAACTGCCTTGAGACCTGTTGAGGTCCCTCAGGACAGTTGGACCGCTGGACAGAGGGATGGATGGGTCAACTCACAGGATGCGACCGCAGACTATTTTTTTCCACTCCCGTGCCTCATCCCAGTCTCCCTGTGCAGCAGTTCTCAGTAGCGTTTCAGACGGCGACGAGCAGGAAGTGTCTGGGTTCAGCATCAATGTAAAATATTCACTATGTAATATTACAGCACAGTAAAAAATCATATTAAAACTAAATCACACAAAAACTGTTTTGAATTGATGAAAGATATTTAGGTCCTGATTTCACAAAATGCATTCAGCAGCTCTGGACGACTGGGACTTTTATTTTGGCGCATCAACATCTATGCTACTACTTCTGTTAGTACTACTTCTTAACACATTATCTTTCTGACTAATTCAACTATTTTTTTAAACATTTTCAACCTGAAGCAAGCACACTTTCCTTTTCTGGTTTATTTATTTTATTTTATTTTTTTCTGGAAAGGAGCCATTATTTACTTTAATTTTCCTTTGGGGCAGCAACCTGGCAGAGTTGATGTTTCAGATGTTTCCTTTCTGATCCTCTTTTTGTAAACAGGAAAGTGGGCAGTCCAGCGAACTTTAATATTTTGATTTCGACATTTGGAAGTGGAAATACAGGAGAAGAAGCTCTGGCAGGGTTTGGTCCTCGGCCTGTGGAGGCTCAACCACTGCACTATCTATGTGATGATGCTTTTTACGACCAACAGATCGCTGATGCAGGTATACAGCCCAGTTTAGAGCCAGATGTGATTATGAGCATGGCTTCATTTGGCTGCAGTCTCGAACGATGATTCTTTTAAAGGCAAGATTTTTATCGAAAAATACATCTTATCAGCATCACATCCCCCCTAATTCAGACTCTGTACATTCACACTATTTGACCAAATTAAATTTTGGTGTTGGGTGTGGTCACTGATGAGAAATCTTCTCAGCGTACAGAAAGTGATGAATCAAAGAACGAAATTTGGTACGTAACAGCAGGGAGTCTTCAATGCTACTAGCCACTAAAATGAGGAAATTTAAGTCTGAGGAAGCACAGTTTAGTCACGCTACATGATTGATTTCTGGGTGATGAAGTCCTTCAAACTTAAACAGAAATTCACACAGTTATCTCTTCGGCTGCCAAAGTCCGACAGGTAGGAACTTTGGAATTTAGGAACTTTATTAATCCCAGAGGGGAGATTTCTTAGTCACAGCAGCCAAGTAACATAGAACAACAACATACAATGACACAACAAGATAAGTAGGGATAGTAAAAGTTAAATAAAAAAATATATATAAGCTATACTCTGCAAAAAATATACAAATGCTCAGTGCAAAAGAAAAAATAGTGCAAAAAAAGTGCAAAAAAAAAAAAAAAATCCAAGGTGAAAAAAGTGAAAATGTGCAAAAAGTGAAATGCGCAGTAGTAGTTCAGCTTAAAATCTTCTTTCAGTTTCAGTCTTTTTGCACACATTCCACATCAGTAAGCTCACATCAGATATTGGACAGCTTCAGCTGCAGACGCGTCAGCAGAACGCAGCACACTGAACCCATCAGACTAATTATGTGACGTCTATGAGACAGTGTGTCTCTGAATAGCTTTTCTTGTTTTTCAGTAGAGTGGAACGCCGCTGCCAGCCTTACACAATGTTCCTGCTCCCAAATTGAGATGTGTGTGTGTGTCTGTGTGTGTACATGCACACATTTCATAGACTGATTAATGACCAAATTAGGCCAATTGCTTTGGTTGATACACCTCATCCTTCTAACTCAGAGGGGCGTACGGACCGCACAGCACACAAAGGTGTTTTCCTGATATTGTCTCATAATGGTGTATTTGCAATTTACCAGCCCTTACAGGGTGGTGGGGAGGTTGATGGGGTTGATGGGTTGCTCTATTCTGCACGACTGTGAGAGTCTTCCATTGCATCTATGTGGTGGTCTCATGCAGCTACAATGTTTTGAACAGAGAAATAGTGTATTTTTTGATGCTCTGGTGTTATAACGTTGCATCATCGTCTAACTAGGTAACATAAATCAAAAATAAGCTTGTATTAACGATGGAGGCCACCGTTACATCGTTTCTGACACATTGATTTCTCTTTCAAATTAAAGTTATGAGAGAACTGGGAAGCTTTGAATGGTTGTTATAAAAACAAAACTATGTTGGCAGAGAAACAAGGAAGCTCATGAATCAGATTAGCTGTTGACAGCCCATGACCATGAATAGTTGAGCCGTGGACAGGTTTTCTCTCCATCCACACGTCACAGAAATGAATGGACTTAGGCATGGACACTACACGTTAACACCAGTAAATGATTCAGAAGCTGTCATGAACATGAACTGATTACTTACATGATAAATCATCCAATAAGATGATAATAAAATATTATACCCTCAACATGTGAGCAACAAAGACTGTGCCTCTCAGTGCCAACCACCTTGTGGGAATGTTTGCGGCTGCTGCTTGAGATTGTGGAAGGTTTTCATCCAGTGTGAATTGTTCGCCACCAGATGCTGGATAAAGACCCGCTGTGGAAACCTGAATCAAGAGGAAGTTGATTAGGCCGAAACGCCTGTTCCTCCTATTTTACCTTCAAGCCTGTTTTCCTTACTCCCCCACCTGAAAGGGACAAAAGGCTCGGAGACCGCTAGAACAAAGGATTTCTGGACATAACGAGTGTGTGTGTGTGTGTGTGTGTGTGTGTGAGAGAGAGAGGGAGAGCAGGCACATGAATGCGTCAATGGTGTTTTTTTAGGCATTTCTCTATGACTTTCTGCACGTGTTTACATCCATATACACACTGAGCAAACGTGTGTGTGTGTGTGTGTGTGTGTGTGTGTGCCCAAGACATTAGGGTTCCAGTCTTGGCAGAGGAAGGAAGAAACACTGTACTTCTGATAAATACCCAGTGGCTGGAACCAGTCAGGAAATGCGCGGTAAGATCTCTCCTCCTTGGCATCTGACGACCAAAAATCACAATAACATCCTCGGGAAAAACAAAACACGAGAACGAGGATTTTCATAACTCAACTGTTTCGGTTATTCTGTTATTTTCCAGCGTCAGGATTCAATATAGCTAGACGTGATGAGCTCTCATAGTCTCATCAATTTATCATTTGTTGACCATTATCAATGAATAACTCACATCAATGAAAAGAAAGAAATTGGGAATTTAGGTGTCCTGGATCAGTCCCGGATCAGTCCTGGATCAGTCCCGGTTCAGGCCTGGATCAGTCCTGGATCAGGCCCGGCTCAACGTTGCTCCTCACACCTCTGTCTCCACGTTATAGCTGGATCACACCACAGGAGTCTTTGTCTGATCTTGTCCTGACTGCTCTGACTGTCCAAGCCTCTCTGACACTGAATCTGACTTTAACACTGTTTGGTTTTCATGTTTATGCTTTGAATTTGGTGTTTTTGAATAAAGTTTTCCAGTTTTCACTCAGTTTGATCCGGCAAACTGAGGCGACGCAGGTCTCCCTCATACGATGCAGCTTCCTGAAAAGTCCCAAACAGAGCCGGCCCTACCCATTAAGCGATATAAGCAGTTGCTTAAGGCCCCCTGGTCTCTGGAGGCCCCTAGAAAATATTTTTTTAATGAACACGAGACAATAATGAAATAGAAATTGAACTTCCTAAACAAAAACTGATAACATTTCGTGCCATTTTTGCCAACAAATAGTGACAAAACGATAAGCTCAGAGACGGGCAAAATGGACAATTTAGGTAGGCTGAGTCATTTACTGTCCCCTAGGATTCTGTGGTTAAAAAAAAAAATCGCATTTTGTGGGATACATATCTTCACATGCTATTCTTCGACAGTTTGCCAACACTTAGGGGGTCACAGACAAATACTGTATTTACTGTAGTCTATTTAAAAATAGTGTTGCTGCTAACAGGTCCCACTTTAGTCTTTACATGCTTATTTGTACATTATGTCTGCTTAAACTAATATTTACAATACACAAGTTGGTTCAGTGCCATGTGAAGTGGCAACACGTTACAATGAGGGGGGGCCCCCCAAACCAAATCCTGCTTAGGGCCCCCAAAAGTCTAGGGCCGGCCCTGGTCCCAAACGTGAATGCCTGGTTGAACAGAGACAGTGGGCGTCCGTCCTGTTTCACCGCTGCTTTTCTATCCTGTTCATTGATTTCACATCGCATCCTAGGTGTAAAGTCGACCCTGATCACATGACGAGAAGGAAAACCAGCGGGGTTCTTCCATAGGAAACAGCAAGTCTCCGTCCATCTGTCTTTATGTGCCTAGTTGTGCCTATCTGGCCATCCGTCCAGGGCTAGTAGAGGATATGCATCACACCCCAAAACAAAAACATCAGGCACAATAACAAAGGTGGAGTTAAGGCTTTGAAACTTGTTTTCGGGGAAGCGGGACGGATTCCATGACAGCAGCAACATTTTGAGTTGAGGAAAATATGCCTTGAAGTTGCATTTCAGAGTTTCACAGCGCTATGAGAAGCTAGGAGAAGCAGATCGTTTACCGTGATACTGATGTGATACTGGTGAAAAACGTATATTTCTCCATGGTGAAAACGCAGTTTGTGTGTGAAGTTCATTGCCGGTCCAAGTTGGCAAGACGTCTTAGGTTTGAATCCCACTCATGACATTTGCCCTCGCCCCCACCACCCCCCTGCTCACATCTCCACTCCTTCACACTCCACTTTTCTATCAAAATGAAGCAGAAACCCCATAAACTCCAGCTCCTGCTGAACCAGCATATTTCTCTTTGTTCTGTCTGGCTTGACTGTCTTATTTTAGCAGTAATAAAGTAGAGGGATGGCTCAATCTCCTGTAGAACAACACATTACCCTGTCAACCCATCAGTCAAGCGCCCTGCCTGCCACCTTGTAATATTCACTTGGCTTCCCACATCAAACCCGAAAGAGAAAGAAGAAAGAGCATCCAGTCCAGTCCAGGTGCAGATTAGTGCATGCGCCTCACCGTGACTTTTTTATGGGAGTTTTGACAACGCTCTGATTAAAGAAATAAATAATAGTGGAGATAAGATGAGCTGGTAACTGGGAATGACAGTCAGTCTCCATATGTGAGATTTTACTGTGCTCTGATTGTAACCCAGCTCCCCTTTCCTCCTTTTATGGCCGTTCTGTGGTTATTGG
>CABFOQ010032691.1:18237-28374 GCA_900660455.1 Gephyroberyx darwinii
TTTTACTAAGGTGTTTCTCATAGCGTATGCTAAAGTGCTAGCATGGAGCACCGGAGCACTTGATCTACCGGGGACACGTGCATGTCCTCATCACTTAACGGCTGTGTTGACCTATGGGCCTGGTGCATTCCTTTAATATTGCTTTAATATATACGCTTTCACAGGATTACTTATCTGTCACCCAAACCTAAGAAGGTAATGGAAAAATACGGTTCTTGTCACGTTTGGTTTATGGTTTATGAAATATAGCAACTTTTAACGGAGTTAATTGGTTAACTAGAGTTCAGGATGAGGACAGAGCTGGAATGCACCCAATTCTTTGCTGCTCATTGAAACCAGCTGCTGCTCACCCTTAGTAATCACCTGCACATCTGAGTTCGATCTCACAGATCACCAAAACAACAGTGTGTGAGCTCCTGCAATGCAATCCAGCATGGCTCTCTCAGCGCCTTCTCTATCCTCCACTATCTGAAAAAAACCTTTCTAGCTTTTCTCCTTGAATTTCATTTCTACATCCAATACTCAAGAGACAGCACATCCCCTAACATGAACAGAGTCTCAGAAACAGAGTTCCTCAAAAATATCCTAATTCCACTATTCCCTCCCTCGTCAGTGTATTAATGTGACATCCTGAAAGTGACACAGCTCACTACAGCTTGAAGAGGTGGCGAGAAGGAGGTGCCACTGATGTCACAGGTGTCTGCCATGAGAGTATGATGCATGCACAGCCATCAGGTGGGAGGGAAATTTTATTTTATATTGACCAGGTATCAAATGCATCAGGATTACTTGTGGGGAAAGTAACTAGAGACTAAAACTAAACTCCAGTGGCAGAAAAGAGCCAGTGCAAAGCTAGGATCCTGTGAGGGGTTTGATTCAAAGATGATATCCACTGTTTAAATGACCTACATGTACAATTACTTAAATCCTTGTTTGACAAAATTATACTTCAAAAACTGTAGCATGTATACAAGTATATGACTAAGACTGCAGCAAGTATAAATGTTATGTTTCTACCTCAAAAAGACACACATATGATGTCCATGACTTTGTTTTCCTGCTTGTTTTTCCCCTACTAGCTGCAGCTGAAGAGCCCAGCCCTGGATGAATGAACAATATCTGGCTGCTGCCACTGAATCCTCCCTGACTGTCGGCTCCGCTATGTTAAAATGTCTCACATTTACTCATAAAGGTCCAAGCAAAGGTCTAATGCAGCATGACAACTTAACATCATAATTATCATGCAGACTTTCTCACTCACACACACACACACAGACCAAACATATCCAAAAACACACTTTTTTTGCTTGTTATGGACACACATTGGCCAGTGTCTGCCAAGTGGTTAACCAGACTGTGCTGCCCCACATGCACATACACACACAAACCACAGCTTCAGCTTTCCTGACCCTTTACAACTGAAAATATTGGTCTTTTTTCCCTCAAATGTATAGATCAGGTGAACATTATAAATGCAAGCAAAGCCTTTTCAGCTTCCAAATCTGATAGACGCTCAACTTTCTCTTTTGAATGCAGTTTGACCTTGGAGCAAAGATCCCTGTCAGTCAATTTGAGGTAGAATAGACGGCCTCCCTTGTTTTCGGTAGTGGGGCTACCCCTTTGTTTACATTTGATTCTCGTTTGAGCCTTTAAAAGACCAGTAGCACTGCCACTCATCCCCATTAACCCACCCTAGGACACAAAATATGACCTTTGAACCCACAACACATAATGCTGCACAGCCCCTGCTCCCAAAACTGTGACTTAAAAAGCAAAGGAGGGGGAGGGAGAGAGATGAGGGGCTATGAAAACAAACCCCGCTTCTGCTTGCCGCTTGGAGTTGGGATCAATTCAAGATTCATGTATTAAAAACTTTTTTTTTTTTTCATTCCTTAAGAAGAAAAATATGTCTTCCTCAGGACTGTATTGTCTTTAAACTTTTGGCACCAGAAAACTAGTATACCCAACCTCGTAAGAAATTATTTTGAAGTGATTTTAAAATGAATTCACTCCACCTCTGTTGTCCCATGGCTTTAGCTACAACCTTCCTCCATTACTGACCCAGTGTCAGCCCTGGACAAAGTCACAGAGTTGCAAAGGAACCACTTTGAGCTTTCTGTTTCATTCACCCATCTCATATTTTGAAGTCAGCCACCTCTTGCTAGATTTTGGTGTGAATTAAGAATTAATTAGGAATTACAAGGTCCTTTCCTTGCAGGAATTAGAAATAGACCATAAAAACATTGTCATTCTTTTTTCTGAAAATTGAAATTGCAAAAAAAACAAATTGCAGCACAATCCTCTCTACTTTTCTGCATTAGGAGGCAGCCTGAAACACCTTTCCCTCTACAGTCTTGTGTGATTTAGAAATTGCAGTTAGTCAATATTGCAAATTACATTTTTTCATTTTTTGGTTCAACGGTTCTAGTAGGAGCTCCTGCCGAGAGACTTGTACTAGTGACCTCCACTTCAAGGCCGTTCAGAAAGAGAAAATGCCTGAGAGTCGGAGGAATGTGAGTATGATAAGACTGGGAGGTGACCAGTCCAGGATATGATTTTTGAGTTTACATGACTCAACTCAAAATCTTAGTATTAGAGTAATCCAGGGGCCGTATTCACAAAACATTTTATCTTACCACTAAGAGGACTCCCAAATAGCAGTAAAAGTTTTTAGCTGAGAGCTCTTAAAACCTCTTCACAAAGCTGCTGAGACCAACTTTTACTAAGGAATGGGGAGAGATCTTAAGCTAAGATCTGTGACGACCTCCATAGCAATGGATGACTTAGGCATAGGAAGCCTACTTCCTATGCCCACAATGATTGGCTGATAGGGGATGGGTCTCTGTCAGTGATTTCATCATAGAAATACTGTAGAAGGAGGTATCAAGTCTTGCCCAACTTGTGCATGAAAGGGAGATTATTAAAGGAAAATTTGGAGTTGGGATAACTTCAAAAACCAAAAAGAAGCGTGGGAACATATATGCTTGCAAATAAAAGTGGCTTTCCCACTTCTGTCCAGAACCACCGATGACTGTGAAAAATGTTGGTATTCAGTCTCAGACAAGGGCAGAGATTGCAGGTTTCAAGTGACAGACAACTGTCAAATGTAATAGGACATTAGGACAATTATTTTCAACTACACTAGACCACAATGTTTTATTCTCTATCATTCAATGTATGTAGCCTATATAAAAATGTTTATACATAAATGAACCTCGTTATACATGTCATCGCAGATTATATTAACATGTAATCTATAATTTGAAATATTTATTGTATTTATTAGGAGGCTCAGCACCCAAGGCTCTATTGCCTCAGTGGTGTACAGTGTCCTTGGGCACTCAGACACCAGCATAGGATTATTTGTGATTTGGTCTTAGTGATTTAGGAGTCCTCTTGACCACCGCTAACTCTTCACAGATTTAGGAGCTGGTTTTAGCCCCAAAACGCTTTGTGAAATACTCTTAGACCAAAAATTTCGGAGTCGTAAAATTAGGATGACACGCCCATTATTTTTAAGAGTTTCTCCTAAATCAGCAAGTTGGGAGCTACTTTTAGCCTTAAGATGTTTTGTGAATACGGCCCCAGATGCAAACAGATACTGGTGTACATGTAAACCCACACCAGTGTGGCCTGGTACAGGTGCAACTCTAGTTGTCCCTGTGTTCATTCTCCTCACACTACATTTATCTGTGTTCCCTCTCAACGTGGTTAATAGGTAACACCTTATTCCCCGTCCCCCGTCCCACACCCTGGGTCAAAGGTGCTGCTAGGAATCCTGGGCCCCGTGATAAGAAATATTTAAAATATGACCATTAGAAAACCCTACTCATCCTCCTCATTTTTTGGGGGCCCCTTGGTCCAGCTTGGGCTCCATGTATAATAACCAACCCCATTTGCTATGCCACTGCTTCTGTACTCTATTCTACTCGTCTCAAGTCTACTGTGCTTTAGTCTTTATTCTCCTCCCCTCTGCTCTCAGCTACTCTACAGCACTTCATCAATCCAGGCCACAAATCTGGGATTGGTTTACTGCAAAAATCATCCAGATTGAAACAATGGAATACAATCTTGATATATTGATATGCAGTATTTATATTGAATACAGTGATATTTTGGTGCTGGTTTTTGGAGGGGGCAGCTTGGTTCATGTTAGGTCACGTTAGGTCAGAGCTGTCCTGTGAATAAAAACACCCACAGGAAGGTTTGGAGATATGAGGTAATCTATCATTATATTTGACACTACATACTGTGATATAAACCATAAATTTATGCCATAAAGATTCATGCCAGTCTAAAACAAAAGGTGACTAAACTCTATTCTGTAAATATAAATGTAGGTTTACCCTCCTCTACATCCCTGGATGTCTGTTAAAACCTGCTGTACAACTACAGGACTCCTTTGCAGTCTACCACCACTCTAAGCCGCTTAAGTTTACAACATGGAAAGTCCCTAAAAGTACCCCTTTGAGGGTCCAGGCATTCCCAGCAGATGTTTTGTTTTTGCCCGTTGCTGCGTTTTGATGTCAGCTGGGGCAGATCATCCTGGATTCCCACAGTCATCAGCTGTGATGATCCGGTGTCTGACTGACTCACACCAGACCTTGGAACGCCCCCTTTTAATCTGCAGCCACCCACAGTCTAGAGTGAGTGAGTCTCTCTCTCTCTCTCTCTCTCTCTCTCTCTCTGTTTTCCTTGCATGCAAACACAAGTCTGTCTCTCTTTCGCCCTCTCCCACCACAGAAAGGGGGCGTTTCACATTGTTTACTCCCAAAAACACAGAGTACTATGGAGATGCCGAGAACATTCGCCCCCGAAGGTCCGCAAGTGGGTGTTCTTGATGGAGTAACCTACAACAAACCCACAACATTGAACTTATTCACTTGAACCTATTTCAGAAACCCACATCTGTAATGAAACATCATCGATGAAGTGTTTCAGAAACTCAAACTTCAACAGAAAATCCAAGGAAAAAGTATTGGACACACTGTTTGATTGACAGGTGATCTCTGAGAAGTGCAGTGCAGAAACACCACAGCAAAGAAAGCAAGCTAAAAATGTTGCTAAAATAAATTTACCACATATGAAAAATCATTGTTTCCTTTCTTTTTTGTTTCTTTGGTTTCATTGTTTGTTTTACATCACTCAATCGTCACCTGTGAGCTTTTGTTCCACAGTGAAGCGGATATGCCTCCGTCAAATCAATGCAACAGATGTTTTTTACAGTGTCGGATGAAACTGTGGAAACACACACACTCAACTAATGTGTGAACTTAATGCTGTCACTGCTTATTTTGCCAACTACAGAAAGCTTGTCTGTGCCAAAACAGACCTCTGTCAGCCTCGGTGTCGGAGAAACAGTGACTAAACTGGACACCTGTGAGGTAAAGTGAACACACACACACACACGTTGGGTTATATTGACATTTATTTTCTGTTATCCAATTCAGGTGTGTGTTTGTTGACTACCTTCATTCTTTTTTTTCATGTGTGGATGGAAGTTTCTTTATTTTACCCAAACAGTTTTTAAATCTTTTATATGTGCAAACTAAACTAAACTAAATCATCTCAAGGACTTCAGTGCTGGAGTTGTAATTTTTGTCTTACTAAAACACCCACAGCTCCACTTCAACACTCCAACCCCTTCCTTCAGAAGAGGAGCTGAAGAGGCTCTTCAACTATCAGGCCTGACATGAAAGCGGGTGCCTGAGATACGGCAGACTTGACACTTACAAAGAGCAAAAAACACCCATAAGGCAATTCGAGGTGAGGGTGAGATGGCCTGCTTCAGTAAGTCTTATGAAATTTTGTGAAACGAGCGCTATGTCTTAAAGCAAGAGTAATGTGCCCCGTGAGAGAAATATGTTTCCTCGCCACGAAAGGCTGAGACACGACTAGAAACAGTGAGCGTTGAAATAGTACAGTGGAAAGTAATGGCACAGAGGTTGGGGTGGTGAGCTGTCATGTAAATTTGCCTTCAACTCATGGGTTCAACTCCCAACTCGTGAAGAAAGAAATTTTATACCATGAGAAAAATTTTAAATGTTCAGTGAAGGTGTTTCTTATTTAACTATGACCAAAACCCTTTCCTAACCCTGACCTTAATCAAAGTTGTTGTGTCGTTTTCTTGTGACGAACACTAGAAAGTGTCCAATTTGATGGAATTTCACAAATTACAGAGCAATCCAGAATATTCTTTCTTGAAAGGATACTTTTAAAAAATATGCTTACGCGACGCTTAGGCGACTAGGCGACTTTGAACGTTGGCGCCCCCAAATGGCAGGGAGAGGTAAGAATTTGAACTTCAATACCCCAGAAATCATGTACGGCGACGTCAGTAAACTACACACAGAGCGTTCATGTTTACCAACCCGGTCGGACCGTGATGCTTTATACCAAAGGAAACCAAAGAGAGGAGAGAGGAAAAGATCTAACGTTGGTGATGCCAGCTTTTAGTAGAAAGTTTGTATTTCCTGCTGGAGTTTTGATTTGTCACTTCCTGTGGGTGGAGAAGCGACCATACCCGACACCGGAACCTAATTTGGGCAAATAGGCCAAATCTACAACATCTCAATTAGTAGGGGTGGGACGCTCTTCTCTGTTCAGCCCACTTTGCGATTTAGGCTGATAAAAAGGGTATATTTTTTTTTACAGCTTTAAGCATGAATAAAGCTCATTAACAAAATAAACATTTGACACAGACACAGCAACATCATTTCTGCTTGGTCTGCCAAGTGAGGAAGGCTTATCACTGATAAGGCCTCTCCAACACCATCACTTGACTCACAGGCTGTGACTGGGCCATATCTGTCTGGGCTGTCAGAGAGAAGGTCTGAACACATAACACATCTTTATCTGTCCTCCCCTCTACCACACTGACTCCTGCACCTAGACTGCAGTGTGTGTGTGTGTGTGTGTGTGTAGTCCCCTTGATTCCATTTGGCTCCAGTGCACATTGTTCTTGAGTCCAGACATTGTGGCTGATGAATCATTGGCTGCATCACTACCCAGGTCTGGAGGGGTCCATACTGGTACCACACCCTAAATAATGGCTCATTAAAGGACGGGTCAGAAGCTGGATGACAAGCGAAGCAACTAATGAGCCTGCATGAGGGAGAGTCAGTTTCACAATCCTGGACCTGGACAAAAAATGTTTAAAACCCACACCCTACTCTGCTTTTTTCCCCCTTGTACAGTTTACTTTCCTCAAAAGAATTAAAACGTTTTATCCCAAAATATCCACTCTTTATGTCTAGTCTTACAAAATGATGGCACCAAATGAATGAAACTACACTACTTTTTATAAGAATGTAAGACTTTTACAGACTGAATTCTATTCTATATCTAAGAAATATTGAAAGATGTACTACAGGTAATATTCTTTTTCCAATATTGATGTACTGGAATATGACTGCATTGTAGTTTGGTATTTCGTAGTTTGAAACAGTTTGAAAGTGGATAGTGTCTTGAATAGGACCCCTCATGTCAAATCAAAAAAACAAAACACATTCATTTGTTACCAAACTGTAAATTCTGCACATCCCTTGTCACGAAATGATAATTTATCTCCCCTAAACATGGAGAGATGCTGGGGGCATCTTTTCCTCCCAGTTCAAGGCAAACAAGCAACGTTTTAAGGCGCAGGGAAAGTGAGAGAAACCACACAAATGAGGAGGAAGAGGAGGAGGATTTAACTCCAGTGTGTTAATTTGTATCTTGGGTTGTGATGTCTTGAGGGGAGGGCTGGATTAGAAAGCGGTGGTCCACAGAGAGACACGGGGTCGGATTTCAGAGTTTTGAGGGCCCCTTGAGTCCCGACACACTAAAGCTGCCTTTGTCTGACTGGGAAGTGCAGGGAAGCAGAGAGAGAGAGAGAGGGGAGTTTTTAGTGACTGACTGAGAGGCAGAGCGGGCTCCCACTTTCTCCCTCTTACCACTATCACACATGAACAGGGCGCCTTTAGCGCGGACCTAGCCATCACTGAAGATGACTTTACGGTAAATGGAAAGGCATTAAGATGTGTATTTGCTTGCGCGCGCCTGTCAGCAAGTTTGATTTCTCACTTTTTTGCTTCTGTCATTACACGCAGCATTCAACCGTGGTCCTTTGGATTATATCTGCTAGTCGCGTGGCTCTGCTGCTGTCGGTCAGCTGCTTATCAACTCCTGGACGGTAGGTGCACGCTCTGTTTGCCTATTGCTTTTAACGGACTCCTGTTTTCTCCATGGAAAAGTTGCACGTGTTTGCAAGAGTCTCATTCACTTCAGTGGAAACGTCTCTCGGTGAAACTTGTTTTTTTTTCATCCAGTGAATGATCAACTTGTTGCGCTGCGGTCCTGCAGTGGAACATTGATTACCCTAACGAGAAAGCACCTATCGTAATCCTATGATCAGTTTTAGAAGCATGCTATACAAATATTACAGCGAAAGTCATTACATGGATATTATAGTGAAAGAGTCCCTGTAGGAATATTACCACAGCAGATAAAAAATACTTTAAAGTACACGAAGGTGACTGCAAACTCATCACTGAGTACCACAAACACACTGTAAGTCTGTGTGGGAATATTATACGGATATTATAGAGGTACTATAGGAGATTAAGTACGATAAGGTCATTATGAACCCTTTGAGTACCACAGACACACTTTAAATCCCTATAGTGACACCATAGGATATACCTTTAATTATGATAAAGTCACTATAAACTCACCGTTGAGTGCCTCAGACACACTCTAAATCCCTATAGGAATATTATGGGATTATTTCCGTTCCGTTTTCTATGGAAAAGTTCTTGCATTAGTTTTAAGTGTCTCTTTCACTTTTAATCGAAACGCGCCTGGGTGAGTTTGAATGGTCAAACTGATGGAACCTGTACTGATGACAGTAGATGTCTCTCTCTCACTGCGTGTCACTGGGCAGGCGCGCGTATGAGTGCCATGCCTGCAGGGTCCTGAGAGACTTGGGGGATGAGGATGATGATTAGGCACCACAAAACAGACCCGCATTAGACCCCCATCTGTTACGATTACATCCTAGGGAATGTTTATGTTGGATAGGACTCAGAATTACATAACTGTCTGTAGTGGTAGTGGGGAGGTTACAGTGGGGACAATGAAACCAACAGTCATCATTATACACTCTATTGATAAAGTCTAGAAATGTAAAGAAAAGTGAAACTATTCCTCATTTTGCTGTTTACCCCCTGGGACCCTCTCAAGGACCCCTGCTGGTCCCCAAACCCCACTTTGGGAACCATTACCTTGATGACAATGTGGTCCTACAGTGAGATGCCTGAAACCCGTTATGGCCTCTTCACTGTATGATCATCTCAATTGATCTTGTGGCTATTGGGAGAATATGGGTTTGATGGGGCTATCATAGTCCCCTGTGCTGTGGTGTGCTGTCTTTACATTCTCTGTGTTCAGACTTTGTTTTCACAGCTCAAAAGTAGATTTTCCATGATGAAATGGATCAATCACGGCTCTTCAACGTGTTCTCAATTAGCTCCGAAAGAACTGCTGATATGCTTTTCCACTGCAATTGGCAACACTGATGAAATCTCACAAACTGCACATTCGCTGTCTTGGTCTGTCCTCAACAGACCTCAACAATCAGTAGCACCATGTAATTAAGGTAGTGAAGATGATGTAATGCCATCACAACTGATTTTTGACATTTTTGTGTGTGTGTGTGTGTGTGTGTGTGTGTGAGAGAGAGAGAGAGGTGAAGGTCATTGTCAGTTAGGTAAAGTCAGAGTCCCTCCTTTCATTAGTTTTCACCCTGGCCTTGACAGACAGGCCGCTATACCATCACTTCTTTCGTCACTGGACTGGAATCTAGATTGCCATTTGCAGCCTGTGTGTGTGTGTGTGTGTGTGTGTGTGTGTGTGTGTGAAAACCACAAGGACCTACATGTCACAAAAGCACCATTGTTTGGAGCCCCTTTAAATAATTACGGGGTCTCTCTAGCTAATGTGGCCCGGTGGAGCTTAATTGTCGGGGTCTGACATTCTGAATTAAACACCACTTTAGCTACTGGAGGAAAAAGCATAACCACTCTGCACTAAAAACCCTGTCCCTTGGAATACAATCTTGGAGCAAAGAGTTTTTGACTGAGAAGTGTGGAATAAATG
>CABFOQ010032701.1:10004-24362 GCA_900660455.1 Gephyroberyx darwinii
CTGACAGCGAGGTGCGCTCGTTTATGTGGGCGATGTCCCGGTGTCTCCTACAGTAGAAAATGATCTGTATGCAGTTACTAATACTATTACCAATACGTCCATTGAAACGTGTCAACTGTATCATCCTCGCTGCCTTTTTGACATATATATGTACTTTCTGAGATACTTACCAAAGCTGGACGTTTTTCTATTCTGGTTTTATTTTTATACAATCACTAAGAGGAACGTAACCTTTTTAAAATCCCACAATGAAATATTATTTGAAATAAACTGAAACGGGTTCATTTATTTGTATTTATTTCTTTCGTTATTCTGTTTAACTTCTTGCTGTTGAATTTCCTATGGTCGTGCTGCACAACTTCCTCAATAAAAACATGACTGGCCTGCTATGGCCATTTAAACAATAGCCATTATAACACACACAGCTGAATGACCTGAGTAACCGAGTAACAACTAACCAGGTCTAGGTCACTTCAGCTCCATGTGAAAATAAACATTTCCTTAATTTCATGACAGGACAAATTGAGTGAAACAGGACGAGATGAAGGGTAGAAAACAAAGATAACCATATTCAGGCTTTCCACTCATTTCCCAACAATCTTACATAAAAAAAAAAAGAAAAACAAAGAGGATAAGGAGAAACACAGTGTTAAATCTGGTTTATCCTCCAGATTAATAAAGGACAAATACAAAACTGGCCATTATATTAATGGGCAGGGTTTTAAAAATCTTTACATCTTTTCTTGTATTACTGTTATTATGCTAACATAACATATGAATAACTTTAAAGACCACAAGGAAGACACGTACATTTGGCACAGAAATTAGACATATTTGATAAGTGCATGCAACTACTCCCATTAATCAATATACACTATTGTGAAATGCATTAGGCCATTTTTATAACAATCAGTAAAGTGGTGAAGAGAAGTCCCTCTACTTCCTTCTTGAACCAAGAGCTAGACTCAGTTTATAATCCACATGCATAGAAACATGCAACGTTATTTTAACATATAAAGCTGTCCATTGATAAAAATGTATTCTCCTTAAGCTGTATAGGTTGGTTAATGGTCAGATATGGAAGCACCCAAGCAGTATTAAATGTCATAGATAAAGTGTATGAATCTGATTTAAGAACAAAAAACACTTTGTGGCATAAGTGCAAAACAGCACCAAGAAAAGAAGCAATCTAATGCACAAACACAATATCAAGTGTAAAATCGACAAAAAAGCGTGTAAGGCATAAGTGTATCAAAATGATTTAGCTGTAAACTACTGTAAGTAGGTGTAAAGTGTAAACAGTTTTGCAGTCTAGGGTATTTGCTCCAGTCTTCCTGGTTGAGTGTATAATGATTCAATCCTCGTGCAGTACAATCTAACAAGAAGAAATTATTTTGATTCTTAACAATTCTGGCACTTAAATCACAAGTATCACATTAAATAATCCAGTTACATGTTGTGGCGTATGCTTGTTCATATCTGACTGTGGCTTTATCTCATTATTATTGTTAGTATTGTTGTATTGGAACTATTTATTTTCCCCTCATGGGAAAATTCAGTTCAGGTCTGATCAGAAGACAATTTTTCCTCAGTGATATACGACAGGCAGACTGTAGAGGGATTTTACAGCCTAAAAGAAAGTGGTCATTGTTAGAGTTCTTGGTTAGTTTTACAACACTGGTTGAGGAAAAGGTTGGCTCGGTGAGGGATGAAGACTCATCATCCTCATCATAGCTACAGGTGGGCTTGTCTCCGATGGACCGGATGAGTGTGAGTGTCCAGGTATTGGGTTGGTTGGTTGGTTGAGGTGTGTTCAGGATACGATGCTAGGGGGTGCTGAGGCTGAGTGGTCCGGGGCTGCGTTGCTGTTGGGTGGCTTCAGCTTCATGGTGTTGAAGAAGCCCACCACTTGACCGGGGACCTCCGCCAACACACTCCGAGACAGCTCTTCCTGAGGACGCTGGAGAGAGGGGGAGAGAGAAAGAGCGAAACAAGGTAAGGGTGAGGCTTAAGCCAGAGGGAGATAGCTGGGGAAACTGTAACAACCAAAAAAGACAAGAGAAGAAAGCCGGCGGTTGTATTTGGGGATACAGGCTCTCTCACTTTAGGGTTCATGAATCCAAGCAGCGTGCTCAGATTTGGCTGGGAGCTAGTCACCCCGCTAACGGTACAGAGCAGAACCCAACAGACACTTCATGAGATACTGAATATACTTCAATTCAACAGACAACCATAGCCAGTACATCACTAACAGGAGGAGGCTGTTAGTGGAGCAGGAGAATGAGCACATAGACAATTTGTGATGTGAGTGGTGAAACAAACAATGAGAGCACTGTAGAGGTGTATTGGTATGATTACACTGATATGTTTCTATTCAAAGTCATGCAGCTTTGCACTGATACAGCAAAGAAGAGGGGGGATTCAACTGAGGTACTCCTACATTTCTAGGAAGGACTGGATTCGTTGGGGGGCTTCAGTTTGAATAAATTGAAGAAGGAGGCCACTTGGTCAGGCAACTCTGCCAGTACACTTTGGGCAAGCGCTGCTGTGCCTGCCTGAAATGAGATGTTCAGACATTAAGCAATAAGCCAAGAGTGCAATGCTTTCAGAAGAGTAAAGAGGCCTAAAAGTCACTACGAGGTCGATTCATGCCACTGCTTACATTCTGAAACTGTCTGAAAGGCACAAACTGGACGATGTCCCGCATGGCGGCCTCGCCTGAGGCTGAGCGCAGGCATCCGTCGTCTCCATCCAGGAACTCCATGGCGCTGAAGTCTGCTCCCCCCACCCCAACGATGATGATGGACATGGGCAGACGGGAGGCGTTGACGATGGCGCTGCGAGTCTGGTCCATGTCGGTGATCACGCCGTCCGTGATGATGAGCAGGACAAAGTATTGCTGCAAAGAGATGTGAACAATTAAGTGAGATGGTGAAAACACAGAAAGAGAAAGTGGAAGGGAAACGGGCTTGAACGCAAAATACAGACACCTGCAACAGACTATTTCTGTGGCTTCAGCTCGCCAGGTACTCACAGAGGCCGTCTCCTGCTGGATAGCTTGCCTGCCAAAATGGGCTACATGGTTGATGATGGGGGCAAAGTTGGTGGGACCATAAAGCTTCACCTGGGGCAGACACTGTTGGTAGGCAGCGACCACACCCTCTATACCTAAAACACACACACACACACACACACACACACACAGATGGGGGAGTAAGAAAGAGCATGAAGAAAGCAGAAGAAGGATGAGCAGAACAAAGTATTGCTGCATAGAGAGGTGAAGAATTGGGTTTAACATCGATGACACAAGATATGAAAGAGAACAAGGATGAAGGCCATGTGTGTAGATATACACCACCCCCTCAATTCACACACACAAAAATGCACCCGCCCACACACACACTCAAGCCAGGACTTGGATTCGTATTAGTTTGGCTCTAACATACCTGCACAAAATGGATTTGATGGGTTGAAGTTGATGGGAAACTCGTGGGAGACCTGTCAATCACACACAATAATACATAAGAGATCTGAAATGAGCTGAGCTGAGACAAACCAAGACAAGTATCTGTACAGGAGCACGGTGCCTGCAGGTCCTGAAAGAGTCCTAAAATGCTGTAAATGACATAATCTAAATGTAAGGATTAAAACGTCTTGACTCCAGTTAAATATAGTATATATATAAATATAGTAAATATAGTATTTTAAGTCTTAAATGAAGTTCTAGTTGTGTTTAGTGTCATGTTTTTTTGGCGCGCAGTTCTTCCATTGAGAAAGTAGTCCAGTCATGCAGACCATATTCTGCTAGGTCTACAATTTTTCACTTTCAGTTTTTCATTAACACATTTTTTTCAAACGTGTGATTGGTCTTATATTTCATTCTGACATTGAAAAAGGTCTTAAAAGTTTTTAGTTGATGAAACATTACCTGCCACGTAGGAGGGAGCTGAGCTCCGAAACCAAAAGCGGGGAACATCTTGTCACTAGACGGGGAAAGGTGATCAGATCAGTTTTACGTTTTAATCTCCCCTTGGAGACAATAAAGAGAATCTAATCTAATCTAATCTAATCTAATCTGATCTAATCTAACAGGTTCCTTTAAATACTTTGTTCACTGTTCTATTACTTTATTCCCACTAGGGTTATCACTAACCCTAACTAGACCAGCGCTCCAGTTACCTGTCGTAGTCCTGGATGACCATGCCCACTGCCCAGATAGCTGCCTGGTATTCATTATAGCCCTCAGGGTTGATGTAGTGGAGGGACTGGGGGGTCCTGGGGTCCCCGTTGGAGCCTGTGAAGTCAATGGCAATCTGGCCAGCAGAGCACGGATAAACACACAGGATCAAAATTTCAAATTAGAGATTTCAAGATTTCAAAAGTTGAAGTTTCAGACGACCACATCACCAACACCATATAAAAACGTCAGATGGAAATATGAGGGCAATGTGCCTCGGTGTGAGGAAACAGCAAAGTGAGTGATTGATGCCTAAACCCAGTTGTGCGTGAACCCAGAACTCACAGTGAAGTTGACCTGACAGCCGCCCATGATGTAATCCAGGAAGGTATACTCCTTCACTATCTGCAGGTAAACATTGAAAACAAGATCTATTCAACCTCAGCTCCTATCAATGTCATAGAATTAGACTATTATTATAAGGAGGAATAGAAAAGACTGAAGAAAAGAAAACTAAAAACCACGGTACCTCGCATTTCTTCATAATAATAACACCAGAGTTTTTGTAGCCTTTCTTCTTCTGTTTCTTTTTGCTGTTGATGCATTCAAACTCCGCCTGAGGGGATGACAAAGAGACGTACTTAATACACTTCCAATGACTTTCACGTCAATGACGTTCATGATGCACATGACACACTACACTAGATCAAAAAATGTATGGGAGCTCAGGGTAGAAATGCCCTGCATGGTTCAGAAAATGCCCCACAATAATTATTACTCTGCCCTGTGGGCCACCGTAGGTGACTGTTGGGAGCCAATCACTGGATGAGTCTTTCCAGTGCTTTCTGGGTGAGAACATTTTTGGGCCAACTGAGTACGCAGCGTGAAGCAGGACAAAATGTTGACGCCACACAAACCAGTTTCAACCAGAAACAATCAAAACAATCGTTGAAGATGGACAGGCTGGGGACAGAGAGAGGGGAAAACACCACCATCCTCTTCTGTGAGGCAGCCGTGAGAAGTGTGGGACATGTGATATATTCTGATTTAAAATAAAACAAACCTTTAGTGTTTATTTGTTAATATGCAATGCAAATGCATTACTTCATAGTTCAATAAAATTGCTCCCAAAAAACAGAAAAGCCCCAAACAAAAAATGCCCCCTATACCTGCACCACACTTATACACATGCACACGCACATGCACACACACACACACACACACACACACACACACACACACACACACACACACACAGCTCACCGCATACGCCTGTGTTGCCTGCTGAATTTGGGACAGCGTAGTCTCAAAGGCTCCTATGTAGTCGTGCGATCCGCTGTTGTTGTAATCATAACACTCCACCTGGGGGACAAAGACAGTTAAGAGCAACAAGACAAAGCCGTCTAAAAGTCTCTTTGTTTTATTAAGCTTCGTTAAGGCATCACAATTTGAAATGAACTCAAAATCAAGTGATGAATTGATTATCATCTATGTGGGGAAATCAGAGGTGAAGAGAGAAAAGCATGCTATGGGACAGAGGCTTCAAATCTTAAAGCAGCGCCCATAAATGACAAACGTAACTGAATACACACAAGCTTTCTAGTCAGCCAATGGGGATACCGTTATCTCCCTTTGCCACAGAATACACAGAGTACCATTCAGAGTCTCTAAAATGAGGACATACAAACGATTTGCTTTGAAATACTCTTATTATCTTATGAGCAGTCAGCCGTGTCAAGGAGCACACGTTTTGGGGCTGGCTTGTCCAGTTGAGGCGTGAGGTGAGGACGGCCCAGCCATCACTAGGGACAACTAGTCTTGTTACCGATCCAGCAATGTGGGTTGATTTTCAGTCTGAATGGCGTGTATTCTGTACCTGTAGTATCTAACTAACTAGCACAGGTTGGGGTTGAGTTGGACGGGAACCCTTTGGTGTAACGGGGACAGACAAACAGGTTGAGACACAGCAACCAGGACAGAGAAGGCCAAGTCATCATTCTACTAAACCTAAATGCTGAATTGACAACAAAGCTCGTGGATGGTGGCTGACGGTGACCAATCTTAGAGGAATACACAAAGTTTTTGGAAGATTGTCCCGTTGACCAACTTACCTATTAAGTGATGAGAACGTCGAGAGAGCGTCGTCCATGCTAACACTTTAGCATACACTATGTTGGGTGAGAGTAGCTGGCTAACATTATCCAAAGTAGGACGACTGACATTTTAGTAATGTTGTTAGTGGTTTTTATTACAAGTCATATTGATTCATACATTTTTTGCTGTACACAGTCTCCCATCACCCACCACTTTCACTTCCCATGGAAACAGGGAAAGTTCAAAACGGTGTGTTATTTCTCTATCATATTTTGTGTAACTTTTACTAATCTCCTACACAAAATTGCCATTTAGCTTTAGAGCCGTTCTCATTTCTTTCTCATTTTCTCACTTTTGACATAATGCTAATGGTCTACTATCACTCAACATAGTGTAAGCTAAAGTGTTAGCATGAAGCCTACTATCACTCAACATAGTGTATGCTAAAGTGTTAGCATGAAGCCTACTACCACTCAACATAGTGTATGCTAAAGTGTTAGCATGAAGCCTACTACCACTCAACATACTGTATGCTAAAGTGTTAGCATGAAGCCTACTACCACTCAACATACAGTATGCTAAAGTGTTAGCATGAAGCCTACTACCACTCAACATACAGTATGCTAAAGTGTTAGCATGAAGCCTACTATCACTCAACATACAGTATGCTAAAGTGTTAGCATGAAGCCTACTATCACTCAACATACTGTATGCTAAAGTGTTAGCATGAAGCCTACTATCACTCAACATACAGTATGCTAAAGTGTTAGCATGGAGCCTACTATCACTCAACATACAGTATGCTAAAGTGTTAGCATGGAGCACTGGAGCCAACATGGATGATTTTGGTGTCTATGTTCACGTACAGTAAGTTCACCAATGGGTCAATCTCCCAAACACTTGGTGTATTCCTTGAAGATGGATGCAGATGTAGATGTGTCTAAGACTTCATCCTCTCCTGTCACAAACTGCATCCTTCACATGAAGGACACACACGGTGTGTAAACTCACTTGTGCTGTCGATTTGGTACCATCCCTTGCTGACAAGCTGAAGCATCAAGTGTTAGAGGATGAAAAAAAAATCAGACACATCGACTAATGCTAACACACATTTCCTTATTTGTACCAAGACCTCCTAAACCATAATCGGCAATGGACAGGCCATAAACAGGGTTCCCACTGTGGCCCTGATGGAAAATTACTTTTCCATGACTTTCCATAACTAAGTCAGAGTGCTTCCATAACCATGTTATTCATTTTTGGTTTGTTAATGATGTTTTTCTAAAGGGCTGAACTGTCTGGTTTCCACTACAGGTGGGCTGAAAACCAAAATCTAATGCTGCTAATGCTGAATATGTGAAACACGTTGGAATATACATTCTGGTATACTCCTGTAACTCCTGATATTCCCTGACTTCCCCATAGAATTTAGCAAATTCCCTGACTGTTGGGAATACACCTTTCAAATTTCCACGATATTCCAGGAATTCCATGACCAGTGGGAAACCTGCATGTGGAGGAAAAGCTTATTTAAATGGAAAAATCCATCCTAAAACAACTTTAAAACTTTCTTTTTCCTGTGGATAACAGGCCAAACATAGACAACATGAAGTCACGTTGAGATATTTCCAGTCTGATATTAGAAAATGTTTCATGATCTAAAACATCAATGGTAACCGTCAGGTTTTGGTGTCAGCCAATCAGAATCAAAGAGCAAGGGCTTCTTTCTAGACCGACGACCAACAATCATACAGGAGAAATCCATCGAGGAGAGGAGAGAGACCAATTTCTCCACCGACAGGAGATAGACCAGAATGCAATGCAGTAGCCGACATAGACCAGGATGCAATGCAGCCACAAGACATGTTGCACTTTGAGTAATGAACATGACTCACTTTTTCTCACTGGAAAAAAAATTATTTCTTGCTCTTACTATCGCCATTGTGATTGCTATCATTATCGCTCCCTCCAGCTACACGTAAAACCAACAGCTGAATACCAGGCACGTTCTCTGGGGGTTGTCAAAAGGCATTCTGGGAAATGTAGGAAATTACTAACTGAAGACGTAGATGAGGCTGGTTGAGGGAAAGTGGGTACACCAAAAAAGTAAGCTGAACATCACAGACTGATGATGTGTAACAGTGTATCTGTGTGATTCAGGGCCATAGTTAAAGAAGTAATGACTAACTCAGTTCTGAATGTTTGAGCAAGCCGAGTATATATCTATATAAATAAATATATATATATGTGTGTGTGTGTGTTGTACCTTTATAGGTTTCGCCACATCTCCTCCACAGAGAGACTGCAGGGGTATTTTGAAGGGTCTCCATATCGGGTTCAGGTTGCTCTTCACCACCTACACAACACAGATCAATGCCCACCGTAATGGCTGAAGTGCGCAACACAGTCTAGCTATGACTGTTTTCCATAAGAAGAGTATTTGATGGCATTGTCCAGGATATTACCCCAAGACCACACAGCATGGAAATGGACTGAGTGAGTTGGTGAGTTTCTGTACCTCTGTCCTGTGGGCGAACTGCCATCCAGTTTGCGTCTGCTTGAAGATTTCCAGGAAAGGGTCGGACTTCCCAAAGAAATCCTGAAAATAAATGGGAACATTAATGCTTATATCCAGGGCGAGTTTCAGGAAAATAAGCTTCAATTATTAGATCACTGAAAAATACAAACACCCAAATCATTCCTGTGACCAGAGAACGATCATATAACAAGACAGGCTTTTTCCTGCACAGAGAAGGGGAAAGTGAAATGCATATACAGACTTGCCAAGTTTATATTGCCTAATGATGGAAATAGAATGAGTATTTTCTTTTACTGGTACGTTTTGTTTGCTGTCTGGTTCAGTTCTGCTACGTATTTTTTCTATTTCTAAAATTTTAACTCCACTAAGCAAAGACCATAACATTTGTGAATTCATGACGAGAATCCAAAGGCAGTGGACTGTACCTTTTTGTCCAGTTTCCTCGCTGCAACTTCAAAATATACCACTCTGTTGTCCTTTAGCTCTTCAGCGCGGATCTACAAAAACATAAATAAGGAGTATTATTAAAAACATGCGCTCGCACAATTGAGTATCATCACCCTCAAGCCTCTAAACAGTGTCCTGGAACGAAAGCAACTCACAGTGATGGTGCCTTTTCCTGCAGGCGTCTTGTTCTTCTTGACCAAAGGTCGAGTCATTTTGCTTGAGGACACAATCTGGAAACAAAAACACTTTTCTCAATCACAGAGAGTAATGCTTTGTATCACTGGAATTGCTATCAATACCAATACCAGTTCCCATGCTATTATTTCTTGCACTACCTTGTATATTTTATGTATATTTGTTGGATTTTTTTATACAACCTTTATCCAAACTTGTTTAATGTATCGTGACGTGTGCCTCTCTCTCGCTTTGTACTGCTGCATAACTGCAATTTCCCCTCAGGGACAATAAAGAGCATCTATCTATCTATCTATCTATCTATCTATCTATCTATCTATCTATCATCTGTCTGTCTGTCTGTCTGTCTGTCATACTGATTCTAAAATTTGATATTATGGAGTATGTTGTTTTCGGTGAAATATCAACACATGCCATATGCTTTTCTATTTAAAATCAGACCACATGTAATTTACTTTTTCAGTAAAAATGGAAGAATCCAAACTTTCAAAGCTTTTCAATATCTTTTGATACCTTTTGATGCTATGAGACTGACAGGCACCAAAAGCAAGCACGGCACCAACAGGCATCGACTTTCAATACTCAACCCTAATAAAGAGTAAGTAGCATAATGAATAACCCTGTGTTGTGGTCAAAGGAGGGGCTCACCTGACCCAAGGTACACTCCAGCTCCCCCAGAAAATCATCATCATTCAGGTCATAGGTGTTGTTGTCAATGTCGTACAGTTCAAACCTCAGCTTCTGCACCACCTCAAAGTAGTAGTCGATGACAAAAGTCTTGGTGAACTTGGGATTGAGGCAGTTTTGGATTTTCTCTGTGCGGCCAACCTGATGCAAACACACATTTCAGAGTCAAAGCTTTTTTTTTATTCAGATATTTTTTTTGTCAGAAATGATTAGCAAGGTCACAACAAATAAGACTGAGATACTTGGGCTCAATTTTTAACCTTACAGCAATTCAATTTTCCACCATGTTAATATTTAACTAAGTAGCAAGGAGTTGGTGAAGAGGTTCAGCCATCTTTGTTGAGTCATTCACCGCTGTTTAGGAGACAGTTTTATATTTGGCTTTTGAGTTTCAATTTGCCATTTCCTGTGGGCAGAGAAGATTTCCCACCAGCGGCCATAACTGACATCATAATTTAATTTGTGCAAATAGGGCGACTCTACGGCGTCTAAATCAGCGGGGACGGGAATCTTCTCTGTTGCAGCCCCACATTGTGATTTAGGCTGGTAAGATGGGTGTAGGTCTACATAGAAATCTTGCCTAGTTCTGCTTTAGCCTTGGTGTGGATGTTGCTTCATCCTCAAGTCACAAAGGGGCAAATGCTGGGATGCTAAGCTAAGTATGGCGAGCTATCATGCAGCTTCAAAACCATCAGAATCCACATCAACAAATAAAAGAAATGCATTATAAATGTTAGTACTGGACGTAGTTAAAGGCAAGTTTCAGGTTTATTGTCACATACTATATAACAATGCATTCATCATTAACAGTAGTGAAATTCTTGTCCTCCGGGTCAACTCAACAGTAGTAAAAAAAGTCAAATAAGTAAAAAAAATAGGTAATAAAACAGTAATAAGACAAATAAGTAAGTAAATAATAAGTGATTAAGGAGAAATAAGATCAAACAGTAATCAAACAGTATAAGGTGCAAAATAAAATATAATAAAGAATAAAAAACTAGAAAATAACATTAAAAATACAAGAAAAACGCATAGTTGAGGAGGACCCCGAGCGACAGCAGCCATCCTCACCAGCGCCATCTCATCAGGCAATTACTTTACACCCCAATTGATTTTGACATTAGACTGAAAGGGGGCGGAGTCTACAATCTCTCATTTGTCCTGAAAAATGAGGTCACGCTTGAGAGGACTGGCGGTGTGTAGCAGTGACCTTCTGACCTCGTTCCAGTAGGACCCGGAGCTGTTCATGAGAAGCACACACTGGGGGTCGGACTTGGAGAAGACATCCATGTCCAGCAGGTTTTCACAGGAGACATTCAGCATCACCTTGGTCACACACTCAGTGGCCCCTGGCCCCGAGGGCCCGACCGCTGCCATGACAACCTGTCGGACACACACACACACACACACACACACACACACACACTAACACTAGACAAGCAGACCCTACAACGCCAAAAGAAAAACATGAACATAGACACACATCAAAGTGGTCAGACAAGAGCTATGACTTCGACTGAGCTGAAGGCATCCTTGTGTACCCTCAAGCCACTTTTTCACTGCATACTCACTCACATATACGATTTAAACTTATATTAAGTGTTACACCTAAAGCCTTTTCATTCAGCAGTGCTACAGGAAACGTTAAAATAGTGTTATAATCCAGTTCATCCCAGTGTTTGGACTGGGTTTATAATAACCGATTCGCACCCTCACACATAACCGAGGCATTAGTTACAGTAACGCCGATCTCCATTCAAAAATCTGGTAAATTAAAGTTGGTTTGCTTATGGGTACAAGGAGAAAGCAGGTATAACACGACGTAAAACGTTAAAAGACTCATTTGGGTCTTATTGTAAATTCGGCCTGTAGATGACCCACCAAGTAGCACTTTATTTCAATAAAATCTGTATAAATTTAAGTCACACTGATCGCCACCGCCCACCTCGGTGCTCTAACGTTAGCTGGGTGGAAGAGAGCAGCACTAACAGACAAACCAATCCTAAATATTGAATTTACATTGAAAATAGTGCTGCGTGGTGTATTGCATGAACGCCGAAGCGAGAACCGTAATGTTCTGCCATGTAGGTGTTTTTCTGAAAAGCAATAAAAACATGTATTTGTATTTTAGTGATGTTATGTAACTTGATAAAAAAAAAGAGAAAGAACGGTATGTAACGGTAAAAAAATTGTAGTCGATTGTAGTTGCGCTAAAGAGCTAGCATCGTTAACTCACATTGGTTTATACGAAGAAAAACATAGCATGTCAGTCACATACCACTAATGAAACTGATAAAGTTGTTTATATACTTCGTAGTGAAAATACTAAAATGTCCAAAACCCTGACTGAGCCTTTCTATTGTGAATTCTTACCTTGCTAGGTCTGCTGTTTGGACTTTTAGCAACGACAGAAAAATTAGCTATGAACTGGGCGGTGCCTTACAGTGAAACGGAGATGAGGTGCGTTTGTTTCTTGGTACAGCGGCTCGCGGCATTCTGCTGGAGATACAGGAACGCATCATTTTGAGATATATATATTTTTATTTTTCGATTAGACATTACATTAAATACGTAATAGCAGGCTGATAAAGGTTGCAATAAAAATAAGGTAAACAAATACACGTGTCCCTCTGTTGGTTTGTTCTGTGTGTAAAACGGTCACAGACAAATACAAGGAGAATATCTGAATTGCAAAAAAGGTGATTTACATCAATCATGAGGTAGTCCGACATGGCCTCATCAGTTGGATGCAAACATTCACTTTTATTTGAAAGTCTCCTGGAGTCAGCGGCGCTGGCTGGATTGTCTGGCTAAGAGGTTTTGTGTGTAATGGTCATGCAATGAACCCAGTGTTGGGTGGTAATGTATTACTCATGTTACAGTAATATTAATACTTTTTCCAGTAATGAGTACTGTAATTTCAGTTACACTATTACAGTTACCAGTCAAAAAAGTTGTCACTTTTGTAATCTCCCCTTATTCCTTTTCTTCACAACTGAGATGAGAAATGGCAACGTTTTCTTTCTGGGTGGAAGTATTTGACTTTGATTTTCTTTCAAGCCAAAGGACATCAACACTAATGTACGTGTACGAATTACCGCTCCCAGGGAGTACTAAGTGAAGCAATATTACTTTGGAAATGAGTAACATTGAGTACCAAACCCAACACTGTCCATGACATGGAGAGTGTGACCATGCTGGTGACACTATGAGATTTGGCTCATCGAGGAAGGATGAGTCCTTGAGTATCAGTGAGGTCTGAAAGAGGACTGGTGTCAGTTCAGTGTCAAGGTGTTGAACCTTCACCAGCACACTGCATGAAGAGCGAGACAACACACTACAGAGTTCTTCACCATAAAAGTTATTCAAGATTAGATAAACTGAAACTTTAATGACCCCCCATGAAGAAATTGAGTCACTGCAGCAGCAAGGAGGATTTCACAAAGAAAAACAGGATAAGAATAAGAGTAGCACAGAATGGGGGTATTGAAACATAACGCAACAACACTACAGTGTTAAGTAGAAAAATGTGAATGAAAAGTATGACGAAATTATGGATTGCAGCATTAGGAACGTGTACAAAATAACAGCAGCACAACACACTGAGAAAACATTTAGAAAATATGAAAATAAATCAAACTTTGAAATCTATTATTAACAAAATAAACTTAAACAATCTTGTCAGCTGATAAGTGAATTAGTCTTCAGAAGCTGAGATCTATGGAAGATCAACATGAACGATTACACCCATGGTCATCATGCAGACACACAAGAAGAATTCACAATAAGCGGTCATGCCGCTGCTACAAGCCAACATTGATGCGTTTTATGATTATTGAGAATAACTATTGTAGCAGCGTTTTATGAACTAAAGCTATCACTCCAAAAACCTAAAATTGCAGTAGGCTGTATATGTTAGAGCGTACACTATATAACCTTGCTGTAGAAGTGCCAACCTCATCGCCAGCAAGCATCGCCTCACTCACTCCAACAACTCAGTGATTTTCCGTCAGCTATGCCACTGCAGAAATCAATATGGCCCACTACTGTACATCCCTATGCTTTCCTAGAAAAAACCCCCAAATTGTATCTGTATCAAATGATTTTTGTCATGTCTACTTGAATTGTATTTTCCTTTTATGATCATTTCAGTATTTTTTTGCAGACTGTTGTTTTCCAAACTCAGAAATGTTCTCAAAACATTTTCACTATCAGGTTA